>VDFB02280252.1:0-21049 GCA_007258455.2 Sequoia sempervirens | reverse complement strand
CTAGAAGAAAACCCCAAAGTCCTAAAAGCTTGTTAAATTCACATGGATTTTCTTTAAAAAAATTATTAAGACATGATTTTACCTAACATGAACAAGTATCTCATGTTTCATTTTATGAACGAAAATTTTAGAATCCCTAAAAATAGCTAAGTTCAAACCCATAAGGTTTCAAAGTCCACATTCTTGATGAAATAAAAATCGTGGGTTTGCAAGGACAAAAAGGATATGAGAACCAAGGATCATTTGAAGGTTTGAAACCAAAAGAAAACCCCAAAGTCCTAAAAGCTTGTTAAATTCACATGGATTTTCTTAAAAAAATTATTAAGACATGATTTTACCTAACATGAACAAGAATCTCATGTTTCATTTTATGAACTAAAATTTTAGAATCCCTAAAAATAGCTAAGTTCAAACCCCAAGCTAGTTTATGAACAAGAAACACACAAATGATAAAAGAAAAACATAGTAAATGAAAGAAAACATCACTAAAACCAAGAAATCATCAATCAAGCAAATAAAAAAACTTAAATTCAAACGATAAAACAAGAAACCAACCTAGAAATCAAGATGAAAAGGATGAATGAGGCTTGAGGAATCTAATTCCAAATACCTTACAAATCCCTATAGTTGAATCAAAGCACGATTCCAAATACCTCACAAATCACTATAGTTGAATCAAAGCACCACATATGTCAAACATGGTCAAATTCTACCAAAAATGTAAAATCCAATCTTTCTCAATCATCTAAAGCTTAAAAATCAAAGTATTGAGTTCAAAAACTAAAAATCAAATATATAAGCCCTAACAACCCTCACACACACACAACATTAATGGTTGAGGTAAGGGAAAATTGGGATCTGAAAAGAACTAGGAACTTGAAACCATGTGTTTAGGTTCTTGAATTCCTTGGCTTTTCGAAAGTCTAATCAGCAACAAGAAACATAGAAAAACAAAATCATGGAACTCCTTAAGAACAAAGGACTAGTTCCAAGGTCCATAAATGACCAAAGAAAACCCAAAAAGGTGGAAATCACAAATCATGGAAACAAGGATCCCAAGGAAATAAAACGCTAAAAATTAAAGGTGGACATAGAACAAAAATTCCAAAAACAAAAGACAAAAAATGAGAAGAAAAAGGTTCCCAATTTGCCAACCAAAAAAGATGGAGTCCTCCAAATTTAACATGTGCTTTACAAGTTTAGAAAGGCGGTCTGCACATTGCACAAATACTTAACTACTATTTTCTTCATACATTTTGAAATTGGTGAAGCCATAATAACCTTAGCTTATATTCACCGTCCTTTGTTTTTATGTGAAAATTGTTACAAATGGGATTTTACTTCTTTTAGCAAGCAAGCCAGCATAACACACAGACAATCAACATTGTGCAAATTGTTGGTATGTGGCGACTGATCATGCTATACTGTATAGCCCATGGTATACTGTACATCCTGGGCCCCTGTCCTTGTCGGGGTCTGGGGCCGGGCCAGGCCTCGGGCGGGGGTTTGGGGGCGGCAGCCCCTGAGAAAAATTTTCCTCCTACTTTTTCACATGATCACTGAAAAAGGGAAAAATCAATGAAAAAAAGAAAAATCTGATTTTGTAGAACCTAAAATCTGGAAGCTTCTAAGCTTATTAAAAAGGGGTTCAGATGGGTATTACTGTATGAGGAAAAACACGATTATTCGCAAGATTGTAATAGGTTTTACACTGGATAATAAAAGTATTGGATGGCTACGGTTTGGTGGATGTAGCCCAGATTGGGTGAACCACGTTAAATTCTCTGTGTTAGGATTTATTCTGTGTGTTTTAGTTTCTCTATTTATTATATAGATCTGCATTTAATTGTTAGATATCTACCATCTCTAACCCTAACAAGTGTTGTCCGGAGGCGGAGTTGTGTTTGATTATCATACATGGGAAGGTCTCATGGGTACGAGTGGGAGTCTCTGCAGGTTGGTGGGAGCAATAGCGAGATGAGGTAAGAGGTTGAGAAGTTTAGCAGGGAAAACTTCTCCGATTATGGAAGATGGATGGAGACTATCTCTATCGGAAAGTTTGTGGCGTGGTGGAGGAAAACCAAGAAACCTACAGCAATGTCGGATGGTGGCAGATCTGGATAGAAAAGGCTCTTGGCGGTATTCGTCTATGCCTAGCACAATCAATGGCGTTCAATATTACAACAGCAAATACAACTCAAGATTTGATGGAAACCCTGGCAAAGTTATATGAAAAGCCTTCCGCTTCGAATAAGGTATTTCTTATGAAGCGTTTATTTAATATGAAAATGGTAGAAGGTGGGTCAGTTACTGATCATTTGAATGAGTTTAATATAGTCACCAATCAATTAACTTCTGTAAAGTAAACTTTGATGAAGAAGTTAGGGCTCTTTTGATTCTATGTTCTTGCCTGAAAGCTGGAATAGCTTGGTAAAGGCTATTAGCAATTCTATTTCTAGTTTGAATACATTAAAGTTTGATGATGTTGTTGGTGTTACTTTGAGCGAGGAAATTCATAGGAAAAGCTCGGTGGAACATCCACATTAGGCAATGTTTTGAATGCAGAAGCGGTAGGAACAAAGGAGGAAACAATTCCAGAAATCGTGTGAAGTCACGAGGAAAATCAAAGGACAAAAGGTCCCAATCTAGAGACAAGAGGGATTACTGGTACTATGGTAAGCCAGGTCATCTGAAGAAAGATTGCTGGTCTCGGAAAAATAAAGAAGGAGATAGAAAGGAAGGAAGTAAAGAGGCAAATGTGGTAAGTAATAAATCTGATGAGGATGCTTTGATTCTTTCTCTTGATAATGCTGATGATTCTTGGGTGTTAGATTCGGGGCTTCATTTCATGCTACCCCCCATAGAAGTTATTTTCTTGATTATGTCCAAGGGGATTTTGGGCTGGTTTTATTGGGTAACAAACCACATTAGATTGTTGGAAAGGGAAGAATCAAGATTAAGTTGCAGAATGGGAATCATTGGCTACTACGTGAGGTAAGGCATGTTCCAAAGTTAAGCAGAAATTTAATTTCAGCAGGGCAACTAGATGAAAGTTGTGTTGTTACTTTTAGTGATAAAAATTGGAGGGTCACAAAGGGTGTCTTAGTGGTGGCAAAAGGTGTGAAAGTAGGTACCTTATATCTTTGTACAGGTCATACTATTCCTTCTACTTTAATTGTTATAGAAAAAGGTCAATGTTCAGGAACAGTTGTTGCAGTTCAACAAGTAGAAGATCATACAGTTGCTGTGGATTATGAATCAACACTGTGGCATAATAGACTTGGGCATATGAGTGCAAAAGGTATGAAAGTACTTCATTCAAATAATGTTTGACCAGGTCTAAAATGTGTTAATATGGATTTCTGTGAAAGTTGTGTGTATGGAAAACAAAAGAGAGTAAGTTTTCTCAAGGATGGGAAGCAAAAGAAAGATGAGAAATTGGAGCTTGTGCATATGGATGTATGGGGACTAGCTCAGTTATCTTCTCTCGGTGGCTCTTTGTATTATGTTACATTCATTGATGATGCAACTAGAAAGGTATGGATTTATTTCCTTAGGCAAAAATCTGATGTATTCGAAACTTTTAAAAAATGGAGAAGCTTGGTTGAGAATGAGACTAGTAAAAGGATAAAATGTCTTCAGATCGATAATGGTGGTGAGTATTGCAGCAAAGAGTTTGAAGATTATTGTTCCTCTAATGGTATTCGTAGGCGAGAAAAGTTCCAAGGACTCCACAGGGAAAATGGAGTGGTTGAGCATGAGATAGAACAATAATGGAGCGTGCACGGACTATGAGATTGCATCTTTGGGCTGCCTTTAAAATTGTGGTAGAGACTGTAAACACATTGTTTATTTAATTAATAGAGGTCCTTCTAATCCTCTGGGTTGTGGTATTCCAGAGGAAGCATGGAAAGGTAAGAAGGTGAGTTATTCTTTTCTCAAAACCTTCGGTTGTGAAGCATTTGCACATGTAGATTCTGAAAATAGAACCAAGCTTGATGCAAAATCAAAGAAATGTGTATTTGTTGGATATGGCATTGATGAATTTGGTTATAGGCTTTGGGATTTTGAAAATCAGAAAATTGTGAGAAGCAGGGATGTCATATTCAATGAGAAAGTATTGTACAAAGATCTTGTGCGGCATGAGAAGAAAGAAAATGATTATGCATGTTGGATGATATTCCAAAATTGATGTTTCAGTGGTTCCTCATGCTAGGTAACAACAACAACAACAAATACCACAAAATCCGTTAGATGATCTTCAAGGATAAGTAGACCTCCTGAAAGATTCTCTCCCTCTTTGTATACTATTTTGTTAACTGATGCTGGTGAACCAGAATATTATGATGAAGCTATGCAGGTGGATACCAAGGTCAGTGGGAGCATGGAATGGAAGAAGAAATGGACTCCTTGCTGAAAAATAAGACTTGGGAATTATGCAAGTTGCTGCGGTAAAAGGCTTTACCAAACAAATGGATTTATAGGTTAAAAGAGGAGGATGGAGGTAAGAAAAGGTTTAAAGCCAGATTATTTGTAAAGGGATTTGCACAGAAACAGGGTATTGATTTTGATGAGATTTTTTCTCTTGTTGTTAAAATGACTTCTATTTGTATTGTTTTAAGTATTGTGGCTGCTGAAGATTTGCATTTAGAACATCTTGATGTCAAAACAACCTTTCTCCATGGTGATTTGGAAGAGGAAATATACATGGATCAGCCACAAGGATTTGAGGTAAAAGGTAAGGAGAAACTAGTGTGCAGGTTGAAGAAAAGTTTATATGGCTTGAAGCCCTTCCTCTGACAATGAAACTCTCGATCCACTCTTGAGTTTCTTTCCCATAAATGACCAGCTGTCTTAACTATTGATGATCAGCTAGTGTCTCTAAAATCTGGGGCAGCAACTGGGTTACCTGTGAAGAACCATGGACAAGGTTAGAAATGAAAAGCCTGAGCTGCTGATTTTCAGCCTTGAGTGCTGCCTTGTCTTCTCCATCCTTGAGTACTCTTTCCTGAAGATTTTTGGATGCAACTCTGAAGAGACTCAAATCTGCATGTCTGGTATTTCTACCGAGATTAGCCTTGACCATGATGAAATCATCCATATTCACCTCATCCCTATTTTTGTCTTCTGGGGGCAATGCAGTCTCCATGATTATTTCATTATCAGGATTCCTATCAAAGTGAACTTGCTTATTTGCCTTCTTCTTAGGAGGTTCCTGATAGATGTTATCAAGATCATCAACACTCATCTGATATGAAGGCCTTCTTCTAACCCTTCCTAAGGAGTTCTCAAGCCAAGACACGGTAGTATCTTTACTAACTTCCTTAAGAGGTGCAACTGTAATATCTTCATCATCTTCGATATCAAGGTCGATGTGGATTGGCGAAGAACCTGTCAAAGGTACAGAAACATGTGTTGAAGGTGGCTCCTCTGCTTCTTTCTGAGGTATGGGCTCATTAGGAGGAACTTCTGAATCAGCTGTAGGCTACTCCTGTATGACTATGCCTGAGAAATCCAACCTTCTTTTTACATTTTTATTCAATCTACTACCTTTGACTCCTTGAGACTGACTTTTACCCTTCCCTTTCAACTGTGCTCTAGAGGAAGAGGGAATTATCCTTGGCGACTCTGCTACTGGAATGGAGTTTTTCTTTTTAAGGACCAAGAAAACCTTACTATGCTCAAGGACTTGTCTTGTCCTGTCTTCGACTGAAAGGGATTCCTTATTAGCCCAGTTGACTTGTGAAAAGGGCTGATCTTCTATTTGCTTTTGAGTATACATCGAGAGAAGCACATCCTCATCATCATCTGATAACCCTTCTATGTCTTCATTTAAACAATCCTTCATCTGATGGAGAGTAAGTTGCTATAACTACGTCTCCGCACCTTGAACTCATCTGTACAATTAGCCCAAAAATCTTCAAGTGCGGCTATATGATCATAGTTCTTCTCAAGTCGGCCAGCGTAGAAACCATGAGGATCAAATGATTGTCTCTCGCTGTAGGACTTGAGGCTAAGTTTATATAACTCATCTCCCATTGACTTGGCATCTGCAGCTGTCCTGCATGTCTATATACCCAACCCTAATGGAAACTGAAGAGAGGTTCTCCTTCTATTTCTTAGGACTATATGAACATCGTGAGCCTGCCTCAAGAACTCCATGAAGACGACCTCGTCCGATGGGTACCTTGGTAACATCAGTGGGGCACCTGAATAACCATAGACCCTGAGATAGGTGAAAGTGGGAAACTGTATAAACCAATCCGCCCATTCCGCCACCACTTCCCTAGCAACTGAAGATATACAGACATGCAACTCATTGTCCAAGTCTCGCACAGTGTACATCAAAAAAGCCTCGTTCACCCTTTTGTAATGATGCAACGACTTTGTGAACTCCAACTGGGGATAGTAGTTATATATGTGTTGTACGCTCAATGATCCCTTGGTGTTCAACCCTCTGAATTGACCTTGATAGGCCACTAGGTAGACTAGGTACGACACCATGTGGAATACATGAAATTAGAAGTATTCTATTATCTGCTAATATAGACAGTCACTGATCAAGGTAGGCCAGTAATAGAACTCGGTTTTCTTCATGATGTGGGGTATGGCGTAAAACATCCAAGGTTGAAACTTGGTGGCATCTTCTGAGCTAGTGACCCTGTTGAGCAAGGTGATAATGATAGCAATTTCATCCTTAAACTCTCCTCGCTCGACGTTCTTAGGCAATGTTTTGTGTTTCTCCTTCATCCACCTCTATGCAATCTTCTTGCTATATTTATCTTTGTGCATATTCCATATCCTTTCGCATTCACCCTTTGAGAGAGTAACGCTTTCTGGCCATGGGGGAATGGAAAAACACTTCTTAATCACATCGGGTTTTAGACTGCAAATCAATCTACTGTCTGCTAGCTGGATCTCCCTTATAGCCGGGTTGTAATTCTTAATGCAAGCGATTACGAACTCAAGACTCTAAACTGATATAGGGATTGACGCTGCTGCGAGGAGTCCAAAATGTCCCAGGTTCTTGATTGAAGTGTTGCCTGCCCTGTCCAAGGCATGTAGATCCAACACCGGCTTGATGTGATGCAAGTCTGTCTTAGTTGTTTTGATGTAATCGTGATAGAGAGTTGATTCGGTTTTGAAAACATTGGGAGTGTACTCCATTTCAGAAAACTTGAAGAATTACTGTAAACTCGCCTAGGTTCAGACAAGTCTTGAGCAATTTCTATTTTTAGAATGCCGATTTTCTTGCTCCAACGGACAAATTTTTTGAATTTTTTTTTGAGATATGGGTTTTGCTTAGAAATTCGTTGCAAGACAACCCAGATCGTCCGTTTTGGAAAATTTTGAATTTTGCCTGAAAAAGCAGCAAACCTTAATTTCTTCAATTTTCCTGAAAAAAGTTGGCACCTGGCTTTTGTTCAAAACAATATTAGAAATGGACCCAGTTGATTAGATTTGCAAAACCTTGACAATTGATCGAAAAAGCAGCCAACCCTAGGTTTTGAAATTTTCTTGAAAAATGTTATGATATGGGTTTTCTTCAAAAGACTAATTAGAGAGGACCCAGATGGTTGAAAATTGAATGCACTGATATTTTCACTGGCATGCAAAATAAAAGCAGCTGTTGTAACTTGATGAAGTTCTTGAAAATTTCTTTCAGAAGATTGAAGAGAAAAGACCTAGATGATTGAAAACTGGAAACCTTGGCCTTTCCTTTGAAAAGTTTGATCTTCTGGATTAAAAAGCTTGAAAAGCAAGGGTTTAAGTTGCTGGTCTGAAATTTTTGATGAAAAACTAGCAAGCTATGCTCTTGAATCTTGAAAAATTTCTTCAAACTTGTTGCTCCAACTTTCTCCTTTGAAGGCTACCTGCAAAAATAATAAAAATAACATTGAAAAGAGGTGTTAAATAGACTTTAGGGCTTGAATTAGGTTTTGCTTTCTTTGCTTTTATTTCCAAAACCCTAAAATCTTTGTTCAATGCATTTGGACGCCATCCTTCTTCACTTGTAAATTTGAAACCTTTGAAAACTTTTGAAAAATCTCTAAGGCATGAGAAGATGGGCACACTTCTTCACTAGGGGTGCCCACTTCACCTAGTGTTAGCCAAATTTTTAATATTTTCAACTTTTCTTTATTTTGACCTCCAACTTTGCCTCTAATTTCCCGTTTGCAGATTGATCCAATAGGCGAGCTGAAGGTCTCACAACGTAGCCTGACTGATTCTGAGAAAGATGTTCTGGAGGCACCTCTGTTGAAAAACCTGATCTTGACCTTCGAATTCATGGGTGCCTTTTCCTTCTAGGGGCGCCCATTTTGTCCAAAGAACCATTTTCATGACCTTCAAATTTCTTCATTAGCTCCTCTTCTACAGATGATTTCTTTGAATCTAGAGCTCCGAGCATCGGATCGACTGCCTGTTATGCTCATCGTGAAGCTAACGAGATATAAGGTGGGGTCCTCTGGGATGAACTTCGTCAAACAGTGAATTTAAGGCCTTCAAAAGTTTGGGCGCCCACTTTCACTAGACTTAGTTTATTTTTTATTTTTCTTTGTTTGCTTCTGAATCTTGGTTTTCAGCCTTTGTCGAACCTTACTTTCAACTCCTCATATCTGGTGACTATGGACTCTAATTGATGTGCTAGATATCTCATTGGAAAGCTGGATCAATTGTGAAGAGATCTCGTTAGACACTCATCTGCGGATTCATCTGTTAGATACCTTGAAAACTAGGGCGCCCTTCTTCACCAAGGGCGCCCAAACTCACCAGACTTAGCCATTTTTCTTTTGACTTTCTTCAAAGTTTGAAACTTGCATTCTGTACATTCCTCGGTGATCTGAATCTACTAGAGTTTGGACAATCAGATGATCTGACGGAGACAGTCACGTCGAAATTGGCTGAGCACTGAAAAGAACAAGCATATTCTTGAACCCTAAAAGCTGAATTAGCCCCTTCAAAAAGTTGGGCGCCCTTCTTCACTAGGGGCGCCCACTTTGCTAACACTTAGTCAAATTTTGATATTTTTCATTTCCTCTCGTTCTGACTTCAACTTGGATACCCCCGTTCGGCATTGAATTTCGGATGACTGAGTAATCTGATAACTTCACCGTTGAATTTGTCGCGAAGCTAGCAGAGAATGGAACAAGTTTGACTGGAGGCTTAAACCCTAATTTTGACATCTGATGCTCTAAAAAGATGAGCACCCTTTCTTCACTGGGGCGCCGAAGTCTGGCAGTGTTAGAAAATTTTCATCATTTTTCAACTTCTCCTTTGTTCTTCGAGCTCATCCACCATCTTGCCTTCTGCTGAAAGTTTGAATGCTGAAACTGTCGCTTGGCAGCCGACTGACCTCCATTGATGACCTTGGAGCTCCTGATACACTTCTGAAAAGTAGAATAGACCCAGTAGGGCAAAACTGATCTTTTTAAGATTTTGACTACACTAGCCTAATATGGACGTATTTTGAGCCAATCAAAATCAGTTCGGACCCTGTCAGACCAACTTTCTATGTTTAGAAACTTTCTATTTTTAGAAAAAAATTCCAGTATCCATTTCCAAAGAAACCCAGAAAACATTACTAATTTTAGAAAAATTTCTAAAAATAGCAAGTTTCCTAAATTTTAGGGATGAAAAACTGAGATATGGGTTTTGTTGATTAAGTTGCTCTTAGCAGACCCAGATCATCATATTTTGAAAATTTTGCATTTTAACCCCTCATGCAAGACATGCATACCCAAATTTTGACCTTTTTGACTGATTTTAACAAGACTTTTACTTATTTCTTCAAAATGTCTAAGTATAACAATTTTTTTAATTTTGGGGTACAACATTCCTAAAAAGGAAGGTGTGGATAGGCTTGACTTCTTTAGACCTCTTGCGCTTTGTAATGTGATGTATAAAATTATCACCAAGTTGATTGTTGAGAGGCTCAAACCCTGTCTTCCAACTGCTATTTCTGAGGAGCAAGGTGGTTTCATTGTGGGTCATCAAATCTTGGATGGGGTGGTGATTGCTTCAAAGGCCATTCACTTTATGGTGACCTCTAAGGATAGGGCCATGTTCATTAAGTTGGATATGCCCAAGGCTTATGACAGAGTTAAGTGGAGCTTTCTCCAAAAGATCTTGTTGGCTTTTGGTTTTTCTTCAGAATGGATGAGTTGGACCATGAGTTGTGTGACTTCTTCCTCATTTTTGGTTATTGTTAATGGTGAACCTTCAGAGCAATTTGGGGCTACTAGAGGCCTTCGTCAGGGTGATCTGCTTTCTCCTTACCTTTTTATTTTAATGGCTAAGGGGCTTGGTCGGTTTCTTAAATTTCGGGTATCTCAAGAATTAATTCATGGTTGGCGGTGGGGTTAGGGTTTGCCAACACTTTCTCATCTCCAGTTTGTGGATGACACTTCTTTTATGGGGTTGGCTTGTATTCGAGAAGCAGAGTTTTTCTGAAAAACTTTGGATAGATCTACCTTGTAGCTTCGGGTCAGAAGGTCAATGAGCAAAATTCTTATATTTTTTTCTTTAATACTCAGGCTATTCAACGGCGAATTGTGGCTATCTTGCAGTTTCAGATAGGGTCTCTCCCCTTTGTTTATTTGGGTATTCCTCTAGCTGTCGGTCATCAGCCTAGGTCATCTTGGAAACTTCTGCTTGATAATTTGTAGCAAAAGGTTACTCATTGGACCCACTGGTGGTTGTCTACTGTAGCAAGAGTGACACTTCTTAAGTCTGTTATCCAAGCCCTTCCTCTCTATAGCTGCTTTGTTCAAGCGGCCCCTGCGTATTTCCTTAGGGAATTTGATGCTCTTTCTCATCAATTTCTTTGGAATGGTAATTTGCAGTCTGCCAAGTGGAGCTTGGTTAAGTGGAATCTGTGTGTAGACCTAAGCAGGAGGGTGGGATTGGTTTACGCTTTGCTATTTTGAATGGGCAAGTTCTTACTACTAAGCTTTACTGGAGGTGGTGTACCAATCAACATCAGTTATGGGCTTGTATTCTCAACCATAAGTATCTTGGAGGTGTTGCGTATTCTAAGGTTCCACACTATCCTCTTGAGCGAAGTGGGTCTATGATTTGGCATACTTTGAAAGTGGGAGCTCAGTTGATTAAGCAAGCTCTTTTTTGGATTTGTCATTCAGGGTCACGGGCTCTTTTTTAGCTTGATTCATGGGATGGCTTCCCACCTATTATCTCTACTTTTCCTCACCTCCAGTCCCTTTGTAATATCTTTATTGCAACGGGCTGGAATATTATGGAGTATTATAAGGTTGCTCAACATTCTAGATCGACTATCACCTTCCGTTGGAAATACCCTCCTAAGTGGCCGTCTGGGGGGTCTAAAGGCAATCGGCTTGAGCTAGCTCAACTTTTGGAATCTTGTGATTATAATTCTCTGAGAGGGCCTGATGTCTTGGCTTGGGCTGGGAATGATCTTTCTGGGAGGTATTTTGTGTCTGTTGGTTATACACAACTTGGTAGGCAGTTGTTTGGGGCTATTGAGGTCCTGTGGTGGAAGCAAGTTTGGAATAAGTTGTCATGACCCAAGTGCAATTTTTTCATATGGCTTGTGGCTCAAAATAGATGTCTTACCTAGGATAATTTGATTAAGCATGGTTTCCAAGGTCCTTCAATGTGTGTCTTTTGAGGTAACTGCGAGGAGAGTGTTTCTCATCTTTTCTTCCAATGCTCTTTTGCTAAGGAAATTTGACATTTTTTGGTGGATGGTGTGGAATATTCCCTATTGGCATGTCTCCTCATTGGTTGAGTTTGTGGATCAGTGGGGTAGGGCTCCTATTTCTACTTCCTTTCTTCAAGTTGCTTAGGAGCTTGGCCCGAGCTTTATTCTCTGAAACATTTGGTTGGAAAGGAATCGTTAGATTTTTCAGGATGTCATGCTAGAGGCTTCACGATTGTGGTGAAAAATTCTTCATTCTTTGGGGGAAACAGTTGCGGCCAAGTGTGATCTGACTGAGACAGTGGATCCTAGTGATGTTGGTTGTTGGACTCATCTTCATCTTCCTCCTCAGCAACAGGCACTAATATGTAATAGATGTAGACATCCTATTCCAAAGGTGAATAAGGCTAGTAAATGGTCTCCTCCTCCTCGTGAGTCTTCAAAATCAACATGGATGGCTCTTCGAGAGGCAACCCAGTCCATGCTAGAATTGGTGGTGTTGGCCATGATAACTCTGGAGAGGTTTAGTTTATCTATTCTATTTATAAGGGTATTCTTACAAATAATTTAATGGAGGCACATACCATTTTATTGGTTGTGGAGAGAGGTAGTTGATTGGGGTGGTGAAGGATCATATGTGAGTTGGATTCCTAGGTTGTGGTGAACTTGTTAAACATGCAGTATTCAAATAATGTTGGTTGGCGTCTGGCGTTGATTATTGATCAAATTCTCCACCTTTTCTCTTCTTTGGAGTTCGTTTCATTCACTCATATTCCTCGTGAGTGGAATGGTGTTGCTGATTGTTTAGCCAAATGGGCTTCTGAACATATTCAAGATTGTAATTTGATGGATTGGGGTCAGCTACCCCCAAATATATCTCATCAGTTAGATCACTTGGTTGAGCTTGATAGGGTTGTTTAAGGCCCTTGCTTTGTACTTCTTGTTTTAATAAATTTTTACCCCTCTTTTATGTTAAAGTAAAGTACAATCTAATGGTAGTTGGGGATACATTTTCAAGTGGGCAGAAAATCTCCCTAACGCTAGAGACAATGGGGGATAGCAAGAGGAATGCCAAATTATACGTGCATATACAAGAAAATTATTTTAAAAATAAAATTTTCAATATTTGGATTACAATGATAACATTTTCAATAAATAATTGAACTTCTAAAACATTTTGAAGAGCCAAAATTTAAATAATATTTATAACCTTGAAAAGTGAAGATTTAATGAAACATTGAAATATAGTTACAAAAATATAAATATGAAAATTTGGTTGTTCAAAACTAAATGATCGAAAATAGCTTGTTTTTGTTAAATTTTTAAACTTAGATTCCCTTTCTTCTTTTTTAGACAACTTTTAATGTGTTCTATGATTATTAAAAAATTTCCCCCTTTTTTCTATTATCAAGGTGCCCAACAGATTGGTAGTGTCCCTTTATGTTTTGGAGACATCAAAATGCAATAAGATAGTGAGATACGCATTAGAAATGATTCAGGAGAAGAGGGTCTTCCCTTGAATGGCATTATCCTTGGTCAACCATCTAAGGTGATCTTGGGAAATGAATTAACCCAAAACTATTGGTTGTCATTGACCATATACCAATGTCAGCTAGGGAAAGTACTAGGTTGGCAATGTTGTTAAAACCTAAGCATACTCCTAGGGAGGGTTGCTTAGGTAGTGATTTCATTTGCTCTTTTGAATCTAAACATGAACAAATTGTAGAGGTTGGAGGTAAAAAATCTTAAAGTAAAACTCAAAAATTTGAAAGACCTAAAGAATTGGTGTCTCTGGTAGGCATAGAGATGGTTAACAAAAAGTTAAAAAGGAAAAGAAAATTAAGGATAGTTGAAAGAAAACCATACACAAAAAGGAAGAATAAGTTCAAACTAGAAGAGACTCCTAAAAGAAAAGATGATCTCCCTAAATGTTCTAATTCCTTTAGGAATGATAAAGAGGAAACACGGAGCTTGGATGCAAATGACAATTAATTTTCTGAGCTGGAATATTAGGGGGATGGAATCCATTGATAGAAAATCTATAATTAGAAGATATCTCAATCTACAAAAAAATAAGGATGTTGTTCTCCTACAAAAGGTCAAAGCTATTAGATTTACCTTATAAAACAACCTCAAATTTATCTGGAAAGATGCTACCCAGATATTTACCAAGTACCAACCATGAAAGAGGCAAAAGTGGGGTGGCTATCCTCTTAAGCAATAGATGGTCAAGCTACGTCTTCAGTAGTGGAACCAAATCATGCAATAGGGTTGTCTGGATTGTAATCGAAAAAGAAAATAAAAAATTTGGTCTATGTTCTATTTATGCTCCCAATGACTATAAGGGAAGAGTAGAACTGTGGAAATAGCTTTGTGAACTAGACAACATTCCTTGGATTCTAGGTGGACTTTAATATGGTTGAGAACAAGAATGATAAAATTGGAGGCCTAGACTTTGATTGGAAAGGAAATGAAATGAAAATTCTTTTGCGAAAAAAATGTAAAATAAGTTCAAATTGTACGACCCTCTAGAGGGCTGTAAAAAAGACAAAAATTCCATTTGGTACACATGGTGTAATGCACAAAAAGACAACAAAAATATTTACTCAAGGCTAGATAGATTCTATGCAAATGGGGACATGTTACTTTTTGACAGTCTTGAGGATGGTACTATAGTAAGTGTTTATCCTTGCACTCTGTCCGACCACCACCCATCAAGGCTAGGATCAAGATTGATGATAATGACCAGATATAGAACAAAAGGAGTTATAAATTCATACTTAACAATAACTTGTTAAGAGATGAGGAATGTAATAATGCAATTTTCACTATTAGGGAGGTAAATAAATGGATGTTAAAGGATTTATCCCCTATTGAAAGGTGGAACCAAAACACCGAAACTTGGGCTAACTGGTTTCAAACTATTGGAAGAAAAAGCATTGGATGGTAGAAGGAAGGAAATCTTTCTACAAGAAAAACTGCTTAATCTAGAAAATGATCTTCAATCTGAACCAAATAATGAGATGGTAAATGAAGAGTTAGTCAAATGTAAAAATGAACTAAGAAAATTGCAAACTGTAAAAGCCCAAGGGCTAAAGAAAGGATCCAAGATCAATTGGATCAATGTTGGTGAGAAAGGCTCAAAGTTTTTCTTTAATTATCTAGAAGACAAAAACACAAAAGAAAATATAGGATGTGTCTAGGAAGGGGAAACGATGTTTAATGATCCTATAAAGATTTAAGAGTAGTTTTTTAGATTTTATCAAAACCTCTTCAAATCAAAAGGTTATGGGAAAAAAGTTGCTTAAGCTTTACAACTTTGCAAAAAGCTAATTCCCAAAAAGATCACTACCATGCAACCAAAATTGATTAGTAAAAAAATCTTCATAGTAGAGATCTCTCAAACTATTTTGACCTCTAACAATGACAAGTCCCTAAGGGCAGACGATCTCCCTATAGAATTTTATAAACAAAACATAGGTCGGATTTGTGAAGATCTATACCAAGTCTATAATGAAGCATTGGATCAAGGCTCTCTTGGCATGCAAATAAATATGTTCGCATCTTAATTCACACCTCTAGAATGTGAATTTGAAATGGACAACTATGCACAGTAAAACTGCTCTTCAAATTATGAGGGGAAGCTCCCTCTTGCTGATGGTGTGAAAGAAAGTAAATTAAAACTAATTCGCCTATCTTTTTGTTTCAGCTAGAGCACAAGGTTTAAAAAACACAAACGCCGCAATTGAGATTTCCTGATTAAGAATTCCAACTACGACTAACTTAAGCTAAAGATGTTTCTAATATCTCAAGTAATACGCAGAGCAAGAGAATTAGAAATGAACAAGATTGATTCTCTAACAAAGTGCTTCAATAAACTCTTTCCCAACATACACCTACTTAATTTCAATGTAAGCTGAAATTAAGTTCATAAACGCATAACACAATAAACGGAAATCTAAGAAGTTATACCAAGGCAAAGGAGGCTCATGATTTTATTGCTCAAACTTTTGGAACAAAATCTACTAAAAACATGCCTGGAACAAGAGTTTGCAGCTAAAGAGGCTTGCAATCTTGTTCTTTCACAATAGGAACAACAATTACAACAACTCCTTGTTGGCTAAAAGAGACTCAACAATTCGCTATCATAAACACACTTGAACAACATTGAATAACAAATAGAAGGCACTTAGGCTCAACGTTTTGTTATCACTAACATGGTTGAAGAAAACTAATGAGCAAAGGCTCTTATTTATAGGCAAGCAGAGGAGTAGGGAACCCTAAAATCTCCTTGCTTTTACAATCTAGGGCTTGCTCAGCAAGCAAGCTTTATTTCTAAATCTAAAAAAAAAAAAGATAACAACTAACACCTAAGAAAGCAAGAAAAGCAGGAAGCGCCAACTATTACATTTTATCTTCTTTCTCTTCAAAGAATGGATAAGAATTGTTCCAAGAATAGAAAGAAAGCTTGTAGATAAAACAACTTTAAATATCAATCTCATCCCCACTAAAAAGTAGGAAACTTTGTGTCCGGTTAGGTGTATTGATACTAAGGCAATATTTTGATTCTCCAAGATCTCTGCGCCTTTTGTGATCAAACTTAGAGAATCTTTCACTTCGTCAACCGCTTTATGAGTTCTATTCTTGAAAAACATCGCTGCCCAAAAAGATGACTCACTAATTGATAACTTGGTGGTTTTGCAACTTTATGCTTTTGACACTTCTCTTCATTTCCATCGGAAGAGTATTGCACAACTCTTTTCTGATACCTTTCCTTTTTTGCTCATATCACACCTTTATACGCTCTTCAGCTGAGATGATGAAGTTTTGATATAGTGTTGATTTGGTCTTAAACTCGAGGGGAGTGTACTCCATATTGCAAACCTTGAAGAATGACTATAAACTCGCCTATGTTTAGACAAGTTTTGAGAAACTTACTATTTTTAGAATGCTAGTTTTTCTTCTTCCAACGGACAAATTTTTGAAATTTTTTCTGAGATATAGGTTTTGCTCAGAATTTTGTTGCAAGACAACCCAGATCATCCGTTTTTTAAAATTTTGAATTTAGATTAAAATAGCACCAAACCCTAATTTCTTCAATTTTTTATGAAAAAAGTTGGCACTTGGGTTTTGTTCGGAATACAATTCAGAATGAACCCAATTGATTAGATTTGAAAAACACTGAAGGTTGATTGAAAAAGTAGCCAACCTTAGAATTTGGATAAAAGCTGTGATATGGGTTTTCTTCAGAAGACTATTTTGAAAGGACCCAAATGATCAAAAATTTAAAACTCTGATGATTTCACTGACATGCAAGGAAAAAGCAACTGCTGTAGCTTGACAAAAATCTTTAAAAAAATTTCAAAAGAATGAGATGAAGGAACCCGGATGGCTGAAAATTAAAATCTTTACCTTATCCTTCAAAAATTTGATCTCTGGATTAAAAAAAATGAAAAAGCAAAGGTGTATCTGTTGGTCTAAATTTTTGATGAAGAATCAACAAACTTGAGTTCTTGAATCATGAAATATAACTTCAAATATGCTCCACTTCTCTCCTTGAACGCCACCTGCAATAATGATGAAATTGAAAGGAAGAGATGTCTTAAATAGATTTAGGGCTTGAAATAGATCTACTTTCTTTTTGCTTTAATCTTCAAAAAACTCTAAAATTGGCATGTTCAATGAACTTGGACATTCCCTTCATCTCACAATTTTGAAATTTTGAAAATTTTGAAAATTTCACTCACGACATTGAAAGTTGGAGTGCCCTTCTGGCTTCGGGGGCCCCCATTTTATGAGAGTTAGCCCTTTTTTTTTTAGTTTTTCAACTTTTCTTCCATTTTCACCCCTGGTTTGATCCTGATTTATGGATGTTCAGTTGATCCAATGGATGAGTTGAATGATTTATCATGAAGCTCGACTGAATCTGGAAAGATCATTCTAGAGGCATCTTCAACTAGAAACTTCGTTTAGGCCTTCAAAATCATGGGAGCCTATTTCCTCCAAGGGCGCCGATTTTGTCCAAAGTTAGCCATTTTTTTGATTTTCAAGTTCTTCCTTTTCCCTTTGATCTTCTAATGAAATCTTTATTTTGGGAGCTACGCTAATTAGATTGGTTGACAGACTGCTTCATTGGATAGCTTAGCTAAATCAAATGAGGTGATCCTAGAGACTACAACTGTAAATTCCATCATTTCAAGCTTCAAAAACTTGGGCACCTATTCTCCCTAGGGGCACCCAACTTCACTAGAGTTAGCCATTTTTCTGTATTTTCTTCTTGCTTCTGACTTTTGACTCTTGTCAGACCCTCTGTTCCACCTGCTACATCTAGCGACTGCCAACTCTAATTGATGTGCTGGTGATCTCGTTGGAAAGCCTAATCAGTTCTAAGGAAGTGATCTTGGAGGCTTCACTGGAAAAATCATTCGTTTGGGCTCTCGAAATAATCAGTGCCTTTCTCTTCTAGGGATGCCCATTTGCTTCAGACTTGGAATATATTTCTTGATTTTCATCTTCACATTTGAATCGTTATTCCATACTTTTAGCTCGATCTGGATTTGTTAGAGAACAACAAGTCACATGCTCTGATGAAGACAGCCGTTGCGAAGCTGATTGAATTCTGAAGAGACTGAGCTTAATTGCAAACCCTAATTGTTGGATTTACCCTTCCAAAAGACTGGGCGCCCCTGGGCACCTGGGGCACTGAAAACTTCTAGACTTACAAAATTTTCCATTACTTTCATGATTTTCACTTCATCTTCTGGTTGAAAACCCTCTGTTTGACCTCGAACTTCGGGTGGCTGAATGATCTGATGACTACATCATTGGACTCGTTGCGGAGTTGGGAGGATTTTGAACAACTTTGCTTGGAGTTTCAAACCCTAATTTCATCGTTTGATGCCCTAAAAAGATGGGCGCTTATCTCCTCTTGGGGCCCCCATGTCAAGCAGACTTAGTCAAATTTCCATAGTTTTCACCTTTGTCCTCGTTCTTCATGCATGCTCTTCAACTCATTTTCTGTTCAATGCTCAGATGTTGAATTTGATGCTTGGCAGCTAACTAACTCCATTGATGACTTCAGAGCTCCTCAAATGCTTCTGAAAAAGCAAAATAGACCCACTAGGGAAAAACTAATTATTTTGAGATTCTGACTACACCAGCCTTATATGGAAGTATTTTGAGCCAATCAAAATCAGTTTGGACCCTGCCGGACAAAATTTCTATTTTTAGAAAATTTTGCCAATATCCGTTTCATAAAAAACCTAGAAAAACCCAAAAAATGTTACTAATTTCAATTTCAGAAAATTTCTAAAAATAGCAGTTTTCCTAAAAAGTAGGGATGAAAAACTGAGATTTGAATTTTGTAGATTAAGTCGCTCTAAGCAGACCCAGATCGTCAAATTTTAGGAATTTCACATTTTTACCCCTCATGCAAGACATGCAAACCCCAATTTTGACCTTTTTGACAAATTTGACAAGACTTTTACTCATTTCTTCAAAATGCCTAAGTGTAACAAAAAAATTAATTTTGGGGTACAACATTGGCTCTATTTGGGACCATGGCAGATACTTAGGGCATAGGAGAACCATAGAATCTCTGGTGTTTTAAGCATAACCAATGCCTTATCCATTAGGCATCAGAGTCAACAACATTTCTTAATCACCTATTTGCAAGACTTTCCCTAAGTCACCTAAAACAAGACTTCCTAGAATCACTTAATAGTTGGACTTCCCTACAAATCACCTAAAACAAGACTCCTAATCACCTAAAAAACGATGAGACTATTCGGAAAGGGGAAACACAACATAATGAACACATCACGAAAAGGGGAAACACATCACGAAAACATAAAAGAAAAATATTCACATAAAATTTACTCCACCTTTGAAGGATGTCGTTTCTACCTAAAAGGCTTTACTTCTCTTCTCCTGGGTATCATAGGAGAGAAATCTTCTGAGATGAAGATTCCTATATCTTCATACACCCATGCAGAAGCACCTTGACCAAAGTCAAAATATGGTGCAAGGAAGGAAGCAGGTACCACTGAGTCACCAACTTTGTTGTCGTTCATCTTCGGGATGTCTCCGTTGTGAATCTTCAGGATGTCTTCGTCGTTGAACTCTTCAAACCAATTGATCGCATTCCACACCTGATTTATATAATGTCGTAGATGATCCTTTCTAACCTAGAAATATCCTTTGATTGGCTCATCGATCAACTCCACATCCCCTTTAACACATAGGAGTTCAATTCCCATTTCTTCGACATTTTTGAGGCCTAACAAAAGCACCTCTTTTTTAGCTTCAGTAAACTCTAATTATAGGCCATATGACAATGGGTACAATTGTTCTTTGGGGGAGATGATCACTTCCCCTACTCTTGATTCTGTATTAGAACCACCCTCATCGAACTGTATTGTCCATAAATTTGTATCCTTTGTCGGTCTCTTTTCTGGACAAGCAATGCTTTGATCTTTAGTTTCTATCTCTGACAGCATTACATAATTACCAAGACCCGTTCCTTGATACATAATTTGAGCTGGGGGGTTTGGGATTTTCACCATCATGAACTGGGATTTGGGTTCGGGTTCTATCTTGATTCTGCCTTCCTCCACAGGAATGGTTGTAGACGACCAATCTAACTGCATTGCACCACCAAGATCTCTGCAGAAGATCCAACTCAACAACACCCTATAGCTAGGTGGAATGTCAACCACTAGGATGGTCATTTTAATATTTTTCTCTGGGCAAGCTAACAACCTTACTTGAGTGTCCTTCAATTTTCTGACCAATGGTACCGACTCAGACTGAAGTGAATAGCATTTGTTCTGAGTCTCTATGCAAGAGAGTCCCAATGCTTTCATCACTTGTAGAGGCATCACGTTGTTTGAGGCTCTTGAATCAATAATGCAATTGCTCAGTTTAAATCCTCCTATATACAAAGATACATAGAAAGGCTTGGGCTTTTCTTTCACTGAAACAAATGATTTGAGCAATGTAGGTTGTATTGAAGCTTCTTTCTTCACATGTATTATCCGGTCTAGCTGCTCAAGATGATCACGAAGATATTCCAGCTGAGAAATTTGCCCTGTGTTCATCAGGGAGTCTATAATGTCAAAATTGGTTGGAGATGGGTCTTGAGCAACTGCTTCTTTAACTTTTTCTTTAGCTCTCTGCCTCTCTTCTTTTTGCACTTGCAAATGTAGAGCACCTATAAACATAGGCAAAGAGTGTCTTCCATGATTTGCTGCAAGAGAGTAGTGGTAGAGGTTTTCTTTTTCTTCAATAACGGGTTCACTTTGAAAGTATCCTGGAGCGGAGTTTCCATCGAAGTTGTCTGTTTGTGGTAAGACAACATTCGAACTTGGTGTA
>VDFB02280251.1:0-27708 GCA_007258455.2 Sequoia sempervirens | reverse complement strand
AAAATAGAAAAAATAAGCTGCTGTGCATGCCATTCAATTAGAGTTAAACTTAATCTGAAAATCAGAATCGAGGGAGATGTAATATTACCATATTTCTTTAAGAAAATAAATAAGGTGAAATATGGAAGATGAGTGAGAGAACACACATGAGAGTATGAAGACAAAAGGGTGAAATAATCTCCAAGGGAGAAAGCTTATAGATGTGAAGTTTTTCTTTTTCATGACACTTGGATACAGTTTTGTAGCATCTGGTCCGTGTTTCTAGTGGTTTCTTGCATATTTAAAATCCTGGACCTTATCCTAAGCAGGTTGAGTTTGTATAAACATAGCATGAAAGGCCATGCTTCTTTTCAACATGGTATTGGTTGTCATGCAACACTAACCCTAGCTACAGGCAGCCAGCTCACCTGGCTGCTAGTTGAAAAATTGTTTCCATCTCTAATATCCCCAGTCCCCCTTAGAAAATGCCCAGACTTGGAATATTTCCAACAAGAAGTCTCCACCTTAATAACGTAATCTTCAAATGTTTTCATTACACCAGTAGCAAAGACCTACATGCATCAGAAACACTCTTCAACTTCAACCTTAGGCTGATTACATACCTATTCCTGAAGGACAAAGTTCAGGACCAAGGGCCATGGCTTGTCACTTATCAACATCGAAAACCAAGAGGGCAATAATTTCTTTTACTGTGGGCTTGCAAAATTTGGATGACGTTTAAACTTCTGCTTTTGCGTTTCAGTTTTACATGTTTTTTATTAGGAGACAGGCCCTCAAGGACCACCATAATTATCAGCTGAAAATTGAAATGTTGTTTTAGTTCATTATGGTTTTTACATTTAAACATTTCATTGAAACTTTTTTATATTACAGTTGAGACACTTTTACAATCAATTTTAGTTTACTGAGCAAGTCACTGTAATTTATAGGCCACTTGAGTTTTCTAAAGAATCAACAACTCTATATCTACTGAAAAGTGGGAGTTTGTTAGAAAAGCAAATTCTGCATATCAATTCTTTTGTATTTCCTATTTAGTTTCATAATATAATTTATCAACCTTTTGTCTTCTCAACAATAACAGCTTGCCGAACAGGCAAAGCCCTCCTACCTTATGAATTAAATTTACAATCCATTTTTCATATCATATCATATTCTATAGTTATATTCTCCATTTATTATCAGAGCCTATGGATTGAAACTCCTTAGGTTTTGGTCTTTTGCCATTGTGAAGCTGCACAGAATGTCAATATTACACAAGGTGATGGGTTGCAATCATCTCTTTATTAAAGTTGCCTTTTCCAAAGAGATCAGATAAGATTGTAGGAAAAGGGCATTTTGTCATTTTCTGAACGTGTTATCTCAATTCCATGCAAATTTCGGAGAAAGTAGAACCTTATTTTGAAAAGAATTGGTTTCATGGAGCTTGCTGGTACAAGAATTTATTGGTTAGAAGTATGGTTTCTAAAGGAGCCCCTGTCTGTGTGTGACATATCTCAGATCTGATTGTATTGATGGGTTCCTGTAAAAAATTGTTAAAGGAGCATTTGGTGAAAGTTTGGTAGTGCTTCAGTGCTAGGTGGCTAGTGGCAGGTCATGTGGGTGTTTGAATGTTAGTCCAAAAAGATTGTTGGAAAATTCCATTTTCTCAGTATGGGTCTCAACTCCATGCAAATTTTAGAAAAGTAGAACCTTGTTAAAAGAGAACCGGTTTTATGGAGCTCCCCAGTGCAAGAATTTTTTGGTTAAAATATAGTTTCTAATTCTAAGTATGTATCTCAACTCCATGCAAATTTTAGAAAAAGTAAAACCTTCTTAAAAGAGAACTGGTTTCAGGGAGCTCCCTGGTGCAAGAATCTTTTGGTTAAAATAAGGTTTCTAAAGGAGCCCCTGTCCAAGTGCAACATATCTCAGATCTAATTGTATTGATGGACTCCTGTAAAAAATTGTTGAAGAAACTTTATTTTTTGGAAATTCACCAATTTTGCACTTCAAATTAGCCTTCGAAGTTTGGTAGTACTTCAGTGCTAGGTAGCTAGTAGTTTGAGTCTAGTGGAGCAAGAGGCTAGAAGCATGACAAATTGTTGTTGGCCTAGGGACAGTTTGATGGATAGTTGGCGATTTGATGAGCAATTTACTATAAGATGTTCGACATTCAATTACAAGTTACCTTCAAATTTTGAATTTGGAGTGAAATTCACGGGGCAAAGCCACATCAACAAAGCAGTCCTGTTAACATGTAGTCAGCAAGGAAAACTGTCTGTGGTCAGTGGATCAGGTGTTGCAAGTGACTTGATCAATTGATTTCCTGCCAATTTTCAAACTCAAGTTTGTGGTTGTTTTAATTTTGAACTTTTTGTGGTAAGGTGCAAAATTGGATATTCTTACCTGAGCTTTCAAATGGCCATAATTGTCATATGAAATCCTTTTGAACTCGTTTTGAACCATTCAAAACTCTTTGCAGTAGTAGTATTTTTATCAGCATTTGGAGGTTGCTATAGTTATCTTAATTCAGTCAAAGATCGATGTGATTTCATTGGGGTGATGAAACCAGAAATCACGAAGGCAGCACTGTTCTGGATGGGGACATTTGGGTTTCATCATTGATGGGATTTCTAGCGCATTTGATGAATGGATAACCATGTGTGTGTAGGCCATCATCCCATGAAGTCATCATTATTATGTTGATTTTTTATTTTTGGATTAAAGGCATCAATGCCTAAAATATATTAAAAGAGTATTACAACAGCATGGAACACAGCCATGTTTCTGATACAGCATCTTCTCATACAGGCTCATAAACAAAAGAAAACAGAATGCAGACGGGCATTAAAGTTACATTGAAAGAATGTTTGAAGCCAATTATATTAAAAGGGTTGTAAGGATTGAGCCTGGGGTCTCATGATAGATATTGTGGATGGTATTTTGGTGCTTTGCCTCAATCCTTTGGCATGAATCTGTGGATTGTACATGTTTTGGGAACTTATGCATGTGGCTGGCAACTTTTGGTGGTCAAGATGGTGCTTTGATCACAACTGGGCTCAGTATTTTTCCCATCATCACTTTTATCAATGGCATATTTTTGGCATTTTTCTCGAGGGTTTATGCCCACATCATGATATTGTGTTGGTTTGGGAGCATATGCACATTGCATGGAGTATTCAGTGATTGTCTTGCTTTACAACACACAGTCAGTTCCAACATTTTGGCAACTGACATTACTTCATTTTGCATTGCAACGAGTATTTAGTGATTGAGTTCTTGTCCAATTCATAGTCAGCTTGAACATTATAGCAATGGTTATCATTTCTTCAGCATGGCATGGAGTATGCAGTGATCAACTTCTTGTGCAGAGTCAGGCCCAAAATTTTGAATTCTCTGTTATAGCAGGGACCAAGTAGTGACAGACTCGGTATGTGATTTACATTTAATTCAATGTTATTGTCATTATGTATAATTGGTTTCTACTGACTTGTTTTATGTTTTGGGCACAATCTTTAGATGTTTCAACATTTTGAGCTTTTGCACAATCTTGAAAGCATGGATTGATTGAACCTTTGTTTGGATTCAAACAACTTCAATGTATGTTATTTGGCTCATTATGGGCGGAAGAGAATTGTTTTGCATTTTTGGAGTACTCCTTGCTAGTTGAAAACCCTCCAAAAGATGATGAAGTTACTTGAGGTTTTGCTCAATCACTTAAGACCCTAGTTGATGAGTATTGTGATCTCACCATTTTGAATGAGGTTGTTCTCATCTACTAGGATAATTTGACATGTGAAATTCCTACCTTCTGGGGAAGAATGTTGTGGTTATGGAGGATGAGACTAAAACATGATGGTTCCTCTAGAGCATTTTTTCTCAATAGGCTTTTATTCCTTGATAAAAATCAGGATATATTTATCATTTATGTGGAAAGTGTAGGTTCCTTCTATTTTGATCTAGTCCCAATGCTAGGCCATGTATGGAGCAACAGGATTGTCTCCCTCTAAGGTAGAGAATAGATGAGAATAAATTGTGGTACTGCATACAGTTTACATTCATGAGTCTGGTTTCTTTTTAAGATTTCTTATGCCTTGTGCAAAGATTCATTGGTTGCAAGAGTGGCCACGATTTTGAGAGCTGTGCTCAGCAGAGAGGCTAAGATTTTTTTCTTTCAAAAGGTTGGCTTGTTAATTCCACCTTCATTTCGCCATCCAAGTTATGTTTTAGGTTATATGTTTAGAGTATCAAAACCATCTCATTAGGCACCTTTGAGGTATTGTTGATTGTGGTATACCATTGGATTGTCCAATTTGTATGCTACATGTGTTGGAGTTGGTGCCTTAATAGGCTGGCCTACCCTTACGTAACTTGTTAGGTGTATAAGTAGATGCAATAAGAATTTTTTACACTTCATGACAGTACGTATAATGGCAAAAATCTTCCAAGAAAATACTATCATGCACTTACAGAAATAAATGCTTTGACAACAGAGAGAACAGGTTTATAACTTGAGTTGTAAAAAAGGGTATCAGGTAGGGATGTATTGATTATAGAGGTACAGATTTTGAAGCTAAAACTATCAGCAGATGACAGAATATTCAAGCAAAGTTCAATTTGAGAATGAAATTAGATCATTAATTTATTATTATTAGGATGTATGCATGTTTCAAGTGCAAAGAGGGACAAGAGGAGCTGAAGGTAATGCATGCATAAATAATAGGTAGATATGCATTTGTGATGTTCTTTGGGTTGACAGAGAAATTATACTGATTTCTCAAGCATTTTCTTTACCTTGCTTCAAGAAAACAGCAAGAAGTTAATGTTTGTTAAAATATCCACAAGGGTGCAGGTGTACATATTTAATGCGATTCTAGTAGCAACAATATACAACTAAAACCATCTGAATCATGGATTTTTATCAAATATACATACCTTTCCCAAAAAATGGCCAATGCAAAGAACGAAATCAATTGGAGTTGTCATTGATTTACTATGTACAATTTCCCCCAATATCCGATCAATTGCTGCACCCTATATGCACATGGAAATAGTAACTTGCACATTAGAAAAAACAAAATATATGATGGCAATGTAATGATAAAATAAGGAAAAGAAAACTCATTTTTAAAATAAATATTCTCTAGTTTAAATTAGTAATACGATAAAGTACAGGCATTTTATGGAAAAAATGTGTGGTTTAGAGTCACACCCCTAAAGTCCATGCTTGATATGGCAGAAAGCCTACTACTAAACAGCTCAAAGATTCATAATCCATAAATGCATTAGCAAAAATTTGCTTAGCTTATAACTCAACAATCTTACAGAAGATATGAGAAAAGTGAGCAAAGCTGTCCTCTAACATAAAATAGAGAACATGATATTTTTTACATCCAAACTACTATTTATCAGCTAGCTAAGCCACATGTCTAGGAAGAGAGTTTACCAATGATAGAAATCTAAGTTACCGAATTGGGTACGGGCACGAGTACGGGTATGTGGGTACAACAAAAAAATTTGGGGGATTGGATATAGAATCGGGTACGTCTGTACAAATATGTATATATATATATGCAACCTAGAAACAAAATTAAGTTTAAAATGTCATATACCAATACATATGATAAACAAAACCATGACAAATTTCAATTTTTGAAACATAATATACTAATTTAAATTCAGTTTTCAATATCAAAAGGATCAAACTTGAATGTCATGATAGATAATCATTGTTTAATATTTAAAAAATACAAATAGTAACCAATTCACTAATCTGCAATTGCATCAAATTGCTCATCATCAAGACTAAGATCATCATCAACATTAACATTAGATGATGGAACCACATTAGCACTTGCACTAAAAGTATGTTGACTACTTGACTCCACAAAAATTGAAGAAGATTGTGCAATTGCAGCCAAAGAAAGATCTAGGCCAGCTCGTTCCGGTTCTACATCCCACATCTTTGCTGCCCCTTCTTTGTACTCATCCTCTTTGTGAGTAAGAAGGCGCAAGTTGGAATGAACATAAACTAACTCCTCTGCTTTGTGTGATGCTAATCGATTGCGCTTGATTGAGTGGATGAAGGAGTATGTACTCCAATTCCACTCAGTTGAAGAAGAACTAGCAACCTATTGAAGCAAAGGGAGCTCTCATTAGAGTTGTTAAATTAAAAAAATTGTAAATCAAACTTCAAATTTGAAAATAACGCATTTTAGTTTTAAATTTTTAAATGATAAAACTTAAAAAGTTAAAATTTACTTGAGATAAGACTTTTATTGCAAGAACTTGGAGGTGTGGCATCTTGCAGCCATTGAGGTACCACCAAGAGTGAGCATCCTTCTTATATTTGTCACGGATAGCAAAAGGACTTTGATTATTAGAGTCACAAAAGCTAGCAAATTCACTTGAAACTACATCTTCCATCTCAGTATCAAGGAAGAGTTTAACAAGAGCTTTCCTAAACCCTTCGTTGACTTCTGTATCATGGTATGGTGGCAATGTATTTGGTATAGCAAGGACTTGGGGGCTGTAAAATTTGGGAGTCAACACAAAGGCAAGAAGATGGAGTGGAGTGGTCATTTTGTTCCACCGTTCAACACAAATCGCATGCACCTCTTTGAAGAAGGTTTCTTTAGGATCTTGCTCTTTTTCACATATGATGCTTTTCATCTTCTCAATCATTGAGTCAATGCCATCATAAACCTCCCCCAAGCATGGCTTATCCATGTCAATAGAGCATATCATGCTCAATATGGGCTCGGTGAAAGCAAGAAGATATTTCGCCCGATCCCACCAAATGTCATCTAGAATCTTATGTTTTATATTTGCTGCCCTCTCACTGTTTGATTGCCTCCATATAGACCATGATTGGCTAATAACCATAGCAGAAAGTGCCTCTCGCACCTTCACAAGTCATCTCAAGACGATTATGTTGGACGCAAATCTGGTCTTAGCCACCTATTTGAAAATAAAAAGTAAATAATTAAAATCAATATAAATATATATATATATATTCTAAATAAATTATTGAAGTAAAACATAACCTTAAAAAAATGCAATGTTTGAAGTTTGAGTTACCTTCAGCAGCTCTAGTCGTTAGAATGATCTAAAGATAGCTTGCGACATGTGGTGATTTGTTATGAACATTTGGATCTCTTCAACTTCAGCATAGATTTGTTTGATCCAATCTATTTTTGTACCCAACTTCTGTAGCATGAGGTTGAGGGAATGCACGACATAAGGTGTCCAAAATATATGTCGGAATTGTGACTCAACTATCATACCAGCAGCTCTACAATTCTTCGCATTGTTCGTTACAACTTGGACAACATTTTGAGTCACCACTTCATTAATGCACTGTATAAGGATATCAGCAATATATTGTGCATCCTGTACCTGCCCCTCACAATCCACAGCCATTAGAAACATTTCCCCATTAGGGCGCACTGCAATCAAATTAATCAATGGTCTATTTCTTGCATCCTTCCACCCATCAGAAATAATAGACACCTGTTTCTTTCCACGAGGCTTTGATGGGATATAATCAGTGTTCCACGGGGACGCATCCCCCCCCCCCCCCAAAAAAAAACCCCCACGTTTCCTAGACGGGGACATCTCGAAGAATTGGGAACTTGGGGGGGACATCCCCCCACCAGCTTACCACTGGCGCCAACATCCCACCACCAGTGTCGTCTCCAAGCCACTGCTAGGACTTCGAGGACATTGGGGTTTCCTCAAGACATCTAGGGGACTCCTAGTTGCCTCCAAGATGTATAATTCTTTTACTTATAAATTTTTTTATAACTATTTTTTCAAGTACTATATGTATTTCAGCACCCTACTCCCCCCCCCGCCCCCCCGCCACCATTCCCTCGCCATCCCCCTGCCGCCCCCAAAATTAGACCCCTCGTCCCCGCTTCCCCGAAATACATCCCCTAGCGTCCCCATCCCCGAAACCCCGTGGAACACTGGATATAATGCATCTTCTATATGTTTTACCTCCTTTGACAATATAGTGGTACGCACCTTCTCATAACCTGGGCTTGTGTACCCCTTTGGAGCTTCATTTGCTTTTCTTATCATGTCTTTCCAATAACGTGATCAAACAACATTGAAAGAGATACCATTTGCCTAGAGGCATCTTCCAATGGCTTGGCCAACAAGCTATTTTGCATCATTATTAAATGCCTTCTCCAACGGCCCCTTTGCTCTCTTCGAAACATTAGCCTCATTGACATTTTCAACTTCATTTGCTCTAAAAAATGGATGGCTTTCTACTACAATGTCAGGACGACCAATATGTGTGTGAGATGAAGTAGATGGCATCTTTGAGCCCCTTCCTGTACTCAATGGATGCCACATTCTATTTTGAACCCTTGCATCTACTTCCTCTTGCTCCACAATATATCCTGCTATTATGTGAGGTGGTATAGGTACTTTATTTTTTCTTGGACATGGTTTAATTCCCTTCCCAGTAACTCCACACAAATGCGCTTTCACCCGGCTGTAGGAACTAGTGTGTTTCTTTTCACACCCAGTGCATATCCAAACACATGTCCCCCCACCTGGAACTTGCTCTACTGTTTCTACATGTCTCCATAGCGGTGAAGCTGGGTCAAATTTGAATGAGGGATTAGTATTGCCCATGGAAGTTCAACTGTCTGCCATGATATTTAGAAAATGGAAACAATCTGTAGACTATAGTGCAACAAACCTACAAGTAGCAATTTCAAATTTAAAAATTGTTAAGAAAATTTTGATTAAATTAATTAATTAAATAAGAAACTTATTATGTAAAATGTTAAATTGTAAACCTAAACATTAAATAATAAATTTTTAAATTATATAATTATAATATATGAATATTATATTTTAAAAATATGTAAAATTATAAGTAAAATATTAAATAATAAATTATATATACTTATATTATGAAATTAAAAATATTTAAAATTAGATTTTAAAAATTATAAATATTAATTAAAATTATTATATATTAATAATTTAATATTATGAAATATGTAAAATGTCATGTCCCCTTCTCGGTGACATCTCTGAGACACGGATTGGCCTATCATACGACCCTCGTAGGCTAATGGAATTTGGATAGGGGAGTTATTTTGGAGCTTGGCTTAGCTTTAGTTGGCGAGTTTGATCGATGGCTTTTCGTTTGGGCTCGATCGGAGACTTCTTGCAAAAGTTGCTATTTTTAGCGGTTCACAGCGTCCGGTATGGGACCCACCGCTATTTTAGCGGTATGGCTTTGGGTGTTAGGATCACTTCAATGTTAAATTGAAACGAATCGGATCAGTCATCGGATGAATAACAAGGGAGGTATTAATATTTAATTGTATTAATTAAATATTAATTATTTGATGATTATAATATAAAGTTATAATATTAAATTATAACTTAAGTGATTCTATTTGAAGGGGTCGCCATCATCAGAAGGGGCCAAATTGAGAATTATATTTTATTATAATTATTTGGCTGAGACTATTGAGATATTAAAAGAATTAAAAGTTGAATATTTTAATGAAACCCTATTATTGAGGAAATCGCACTTTTCAAGAGATAAAGGGTTTTGCTTGGGAATTGTGCCATTATGATGATTATTGATTTTGAGATTGATCAACTTTGATCTGAGCAAGAGACTTTAGGGTTTCAAGTTCGAATTCCTTGGGGAACGAGCCATCTCCATCGGAAGCAATTCAGAGGGTGTGAAATAACACTTGATCTATTGCCAGCAGAGGTTTCTTCATTCAGGAGGAATCACAGAGCTTCAGAGACATTCATATTCAGAGTTTACAGAGTAGTTATCTATCCAGAGGTCATTCATTCATCTAGGCGCACATATTTGGAGATCTGGAGAGTTCTGGAGAAGGCCGTACAAATCTTTAATGCTGCTGTACCTGGCCGTACTTGCTGCAGGCCGTACCATGTCATCTTGAGCCGTCCTTGAGCTTGAAGGAGAAACGCCTTATTTATTGGTCTTCTATCTTCCTTTCTGGAGGCGCCTACATCCCTGGATCAGTGTGCAAGCTTTGGAGAGAGGGAGAAGCTGATATTGGTGAAGCCGTACCATCATCTGGAGATTATTTATTGCTGCTACAGAAATCAGGTTTTTAATAAAATCATTGTCTTTTCACATTGCATGTAACTGGGTATTTTTGTAATCATCTCTGGAAGAGTAATAAATGTACTGGCATCCATATTTCATCATTTTTAGAGTTAAATGATTTTTATTGAATTTATTTCAAGCACTTGCAAAAATCGCAATTTCCTTGTATTGCACAAAAAACTCAAAAACAAGCAAAAAAACCAAAATCCTTCAAAAAATCAGAAAAACGATCAGATCCGGAGAATAGGGGAAACTAGGGTTCCTACATAAAATTTATATATCTTTAAAATTATAAAAAAAAAGACCAAAACATTAAAAAATGTAAATCAAAATAAACTATAAAGTATTTATTGTTTACAAATTACATGATATCTAAAAAATTATAAATATCTAAAAAATTTAAAAAATTGTAATTTCTATGTGACTCGGACTTGAGACTTATAAATAAAAAAAATTCAAGCAAATTTCGCATTGGACTTTGGAGAAAAAAAGAAAATAAACGAAAATAAAAAATAAAACCCTACCTTGGGCATTTTCCTTTCTGGCCTTGTTTTCCTGTGCAGGGTTGCCATTGCATTTTCTTCTCCTGATCGTGTCTTCGTTCTTCCTCCTACTGGTCATGTCGTGTTTTTGCAAGGTCGAGCAGTGTTTCAGTTTTTGCAGGTCGCGTTTTTATGTGAATGAAAGGAAACAGTGAATGCAAGAGCAAATGAAACGAAGTAAAAGCGAAATGAGTGTTTAAGTCGATAATTTTCCCTAAAAAATTGCGTTGTTTGATGTAAAAGTCAAACCAAAAACTGGAATCGGTCTCAAAAATGCTTTTGAAACACCACGTCAGTGGCATAATCGACTAGAAACGACACACGAATTTGGAATCGTACCCACAAGGAAAAATCCATTTCCTGTGCGATTCCAAAGTGATTCATACCCAATTCCATTTCGGAATCGAAACGTCTCTAGAACGTTGCCCTCAAACCCACGATTCGGTAACATAGATAGAAATGCAAAATGAGCTCATTTTTTCCTATTTATGCATGTGTCTTATAAGATTCTTGACCGAGAAGCTTTTCGATTTTTTTATATGTTTGACAATGCATGCATTTTGTCAAACAATTCACAATCCCCTAAGCTTCTTATAGTTTCCTTTCTGTATTCCATGACGATAAATCTAAGTTTCCACAGTTATCTTTTTCGACACCTTTCTAGATTTGAACCTTGATATTTCTACTGTTATATAGATATATGTCTATAAAAATGTGTGAATGCCTGAATATATTTTCATTACAACTTGCATATGCAAAACTGTCATGCCTACATATAACTTATACATAAACCATTGAGTATATTTTCATCAATAACAGACATATACAAAATATGTTAATTTTTTGACCTCTTTATATTGACTGGTGTGAACTTTCCAGGTAGACAACTCTTGCATTCATCTGATATTCAATTCACAAAATATAACTCCCTTAATGATAAGGTACTCAGCATTGCTATTTGACTATATTGCCAGCTTAGAATAATGTTACATTGCCCATCGCTGCTTCACATATACACAAATTGTCTTCACACCTTGTTTATACAAACTTTCCCATAGTCTTCAATTGGCGCCAATTATTGACTATGAATGCAATCCTCAGATATAGTGTATACACCCCCTTAGCTCCCACATCACTTCAAAGACTGGCGGTTATTATCAACAATGCTTTTTGATTCTTGTATCTCTAATATGGTAACCCTAAAATGTTCCATGCTACTTCATTCGACTACATTGGGCTTTAATAGCCATGGCTAACATAACCTTCAAAGGAATATTTTTTGTCTTATATGATATCTACGCTTAAGGTATACTAGACACCATGTCAATCTCCTTAACACATCAACCTCCTTAGCTCATATGCTCATTCCTTCCATGTAACTACAAAGATCTGGCAACTGACTCCACATTGTGTATCGATTCATATTGCCTTCTTATAGGGATCTTTGAATTGACCCACAATAACTTAATGGATCGAAAATGATAACGAAGGCAATGCCAGGTAAATTGTCCAAGTTGATATACGTGCTCTATCGTGAATGTTTATTGTTCCTTACCATCAAACCACATAGTTGGCATTAACAATATGAGGGTTCGCAATAGCTACTAAGGAGTCGACACTTCTAGCTAGCGCAATTCTCTTTCTAATATGGAACCAATATTCACACATACCTCGTCCTTCTTCCAGATAAGGATAATATTTGGCAACTTCAAAACATGAGCTCTTTTAAAGTTTTGATATATATATGGATTCCCGACCACAAACGACCCATCAATAACTAAACTGGCTACATCGCCCAAGATGGTATCAAACCTCCAACACTAAAATCAAAATACTGTACTCATTTTGAGACATAGCAATTATTAATTCATAAAATATGCCTGGACACATTTATTCAAAAAACCTTCACCTAGATACCAAATGAAACCCTAAAATTTGTCTTCTATGAAAGATTTCACAAATTTCTCAAAATCGATCAGCTCAACAATGAAGCACAATGCGAACCTTGCAAAAGATTCACCTGCAAAGGATTTGGGTTTTCATCCAATCCTCGAACCCAAGGGTTTCTGTCCTCAAGCTCCTGAAAGCCAAGGTCTCCAAATTCCCTATAATAAATTTTTCAAAGAGATACAACGAATTCATTTATGCCACCTTTTATAATAAAGTTACTTTAATGTTTTATTAATTAATTAAATATAAATGTCCTCAAATATTATTTTAGGAAAATTTAATACTTAATTAATTAAATTATCTCGGTGGTGAGTAATCAAAAATTGGGGACACTACAACTCTCCCTTCCCAAAGATTGCTTGTTCCCAAGCAATTTGTACCTGTAATCCATGACCCATTACTAGGATCCCATGTCAACCTTATGAATGCTCCACCACGACTTCGCTGCTCCACTCTAATATGGCCAAAATTCACCATTTTAACTTCCCTCTTTAGCCTGTCATGCACTCTAATAGACATGGGAACTCATGGATCCAAAACCTTAAAAGCATCATCACTCCAACTCCACATACTGAAATGATCATTCCTTGTACACACAAACCCAAGTGACCAGCTATAGTCATCAATGCCAAATCTGAATTTTATGCTCAGCATTATTGGACAACCTCCATACAACCATGTGTGAGATGACTAGCCTTGGATGACATCTAAAAATTCTCACTTGCTAAAAATCGATGGTATCACTGATTAAAAATGACAGAGGAACAACTGGCTCAATATAGGAGTCCATCAATGTCTTATTTGTAAATTCCTCAATTAAAAATCTCCAATGCAAACTCAATGATCTCCAAAACCCAAGTTAACAAAATATTTGCATACCTTGAGTGCTTCCAATGTAATAAGAAGTTAGCGTTTCAATTCGCACCTCTCGAGTGCAGATTGGAAATAGACAACTATGGACAATTAGACTGCTCTTCAAATTAGGAGGGGAAGCTCCCTCTTGTGCTGATTATGCTGAAAAAAAATACTAAACTAAATTCTGATCTTTTTATCTCAACTGAGAGCACAAGGTTATAAAACTCTTTGCTTTGCAACTAAGGTTTTCTCTGGTTTCGTAACTTCAACTACAACTAAGCCTAAACTAATGACGCTTCTATCTTTTCAAGTAAATTCAGAGCAAGAGAATTTATAAGTAAACAGGGAATGGTTGATTGACACAAAGATTAAAAAAACTTATTTCCAAAACACACCCGAAGACTCATTGTACTTTCGGATGAAAGATGAAATAAAGATTATAAAAGTAAAACATGAAACAATAAACTCGCTTTCAAAATACCCTCAAAGACATTGTACTTTTGAGGTGTAGGCTGAAATAAAGATTATACAAGTTGAACATAAAATAATATCATTGAAAGATTTTGAGACTTTGGATCAAAGCAAGGTAGGCATAAAATTTATTTCCTCAAAGCTTTCCAACAACAATTACACGTTTGGGACAGCAGATCGTAGCAAGAAGACAAGCATACAATTTACGATCAACCAAATTACATTGAACAAAGTTTGAACATATACTGAATAACAAACTTGCAGGCAACTAAGGCTCAACAATTTTGCTATAGCAACAACAGTTAAGAAATAATGAGCAAGGCTGCTCTTATTTATACACAAACACAAGAGTAAAGAACCCTAAAATCTCCTTGTGTTAACAATCAGTCTTGCAAATATGCAAGCTTTATTCCTATGTCTAAACAAAAGTAAACTAACAGTTAATTGGAATGACAACATCAGTTAACTGATCTAAAACTAAAGAAAACTCCAACTGTACAATAAATAACTCCAAAGAATAGACATGCATGAAAAGAGGATGGTCAATTAAACTCGAAAAAGGCCTCGAGTTAAGCTTTGACTATCGGGCTTGGAATTTGATGGTCTATTTGACCGTTTTTTGCATTTTGGACTGTATATTACAACTTAAAAATTTATTAGACCGTATTATTTGACTTACTATATTTTTATATAACCGTAAATATGACACTTAAAATTATTATTAAACCGTTAAAATTTATTGTATATATATAATAATGTTGATAAAAATATAAATTAGTTTAGAATTGGAATAATTTTTTCTAATTTCACTTTATATTAATATATATGATTTATTATAAATATGTTTATTAATTCAAAATCTGTCAAAAATATAATATTTTCAAAATTTAATATAGTTCTTTCAAATTTTTTAAAGATTTTGACGTTTTTACTAATAGTTATCATTGCTTTTTATTAATATATGATTTATGATATTTATTATAAAAATATATATTAATTCAAAAAAATCTTTTCAAAATAGAATAATTGATTTTTAACTTTTTGAATATTTTAAGAAGATTTATTTTCTACATAATTTAGAAACTTCTTGTTACAATTAACAGTAAATTTAAGATTTTTAGATTTATTTCTAATTATCAATATTTTATAATCTTACATTTTTTAAAATATATATAGGATATCCTTATGAATAACGTAACACAAATTCACTATTGTTTCAAAGCATTTATTTTATAGCATTGTAACTAGTTTTTTCAAAAGCAATTTATAGTGATTCTTTTGTAACACAGAATATTGACATAGAAGCTATCCTCATATAATGAAGTTATGGCAAACTATGCTTACTATTCCTGCAAGCATTGTTGATTGTGAAAGAGGATTTTCAAAGAAAAACATCATCAAAGATGCTAGAAAGTCAAAGTTGGGTTTGGATACATTGGATGCATTAATGAGAGTGTCTTTCAATGGACCTCAAGAAAGTGATCTAAATTGGAATAAAGTATAACAAATATGGAAGAATACTTTGATAACATTTATTTTTGTTTATTTTCTATGTAATGCATCATTAATTTTTGCATCTCAATTTAAAAATAATAAAAGAAAATAGTTTTTTTTTTTTCCAAAAGTTATTTTTTGTGTTTAAATATATGCAAATTATATAATGAAGGTTTGTATCAAATTATTATATTTTTTATTGTTTATTTGGTATTTTTAAGAATTATGATTCCTATAAAAAATACTTATTTAATTTATATGATACATAATATTTTTAAAAACAAAATTATTGTGTTACATTAAAAATAGAAATTTATAAAAAAAAAAATCATATTTAATATGTATGATTAATAAAATTCATAATATTTTACTATAAAAGATTTTATATAAAAAAAGGTAACTTAAATTTTTTTTTACAGTTAAATTTTTCATAAAGCGTAAAGTAATGAACATTTAAATGAACAAGCCGTCACAAAATTTTCATATGCAATAGGGGGTGGCCGTCAAATTCAAACTGTTGACATCACTTGAGTTCTATTCCTAGAAATATCTGCACGCTTCAACTGGCAGTTCACTGATTGGTAACTTTGGCAACTCTGTAACTGGAGTGATGACCTTTGTTTCTTCTATAGCTTTATGCTTTTGACACTTTTCTTAATTTTTCTCAATAGAAGAGTATTGTATGATGAAACTGTGAAGTTTGATTGTGAACACAGATATGTTCAGACAAGTTCTGCACAAAAGCTAAAAATAGCTTTGCTGAATCTTCTTTAGAAAAGGGGCAGATTTTTGGAGAAAAATCTGAGATATGGGTTTCGTAGAGAATGTCATTTTGAATAGACCTAGATCATCCATTTTTTGAAAAATTGACTTTTTCAAGAACATGCAATAACCCCTCAGAGGTAGAAGCTACAAAGCAATTTTTTGTGGAGAAAATGTGAGATATGGGTTTTGTAGGCATTTGTATGCTAAAGAGTCCCAGATCGTTGATTTTTCGAAAAACTAATATTTTCATGAACATGCAAGAAATCCTTAAAAAGTGGAAGCAGTAAGGCAATTTTTCGAAAAAGTCTAAGACGTGGGTTTTGTGGCCAATTTTGTGCTAAATAGACCCAGATGGCTAGATTTTTGAAAAAGATGATTTTCATGAGTTTCTTGATTTTCTTTTACTTTCAACATTTCCCGTCTAATCTTCGTTTCCAAGCATTTTACAACTTCTGTGAACTGGATGATGGACTCTTGGAAAGCCTACAAAACTCTAAAGAGAATGATCCCTTTTGCAAACCCTAAGAGTTGTTTCTGAGGGCTCAAAACCCGAGGTGCCCTTGGCTATATGGAGCGCCCATGTGTGGCCGTTCGACAAATCCGAAGAACTTGCTGATAGATTTGTTGCAAAGCTGGATCAAATCTAAGGAGAACCCCCAGGATTGCAAACTCTAAGAAGTGATTTTAGGCCCTAATCTTGGGCGCCCCTGGCTAGTAGGGCACTTTTCCTTCAAAAACTTGATGATTTTCAAATTCTCCTTGGTCTTTTTAGTGTTCGTTTGATCTTTGATTGTCAGCATTTGATAGATCCTCTGAGCTGGCTAATGGATTCGCTGTGTTGTACCCAAAATAAATATTTGGCGTTTTGCTTTAATTGAGCTAAATCATGTGAAAATGTTGTCAAAAGTATGTTTTAGGTCAAACCGAACATAGGCTTTTGTGGGTTTGTGTCAAGGAAGATGCTTGCAAAATTCTGAAAATTTGAAAATTAGGGTTTCAAACCCTCGTTTTTAGGATAACCCCTAAAAATAGGACCTTCCCAGAAATGATTGAAAATAATTTTGATAGGATTAATCAACTTCACAATCACACTGGTCAAGTCAAAATCACCAAAAAGTTTGTTTTACTCTGGTGGGTCTATTTTAATTTTTCAGGAAGAAAGTTAGGACCTCTGCAACCATTAATGGCAAAATGGCCAGTACTAGGTGGTGAAATCTAAGCTTCAAAAGCTTCAACGAAGAATCCATGGTAGAAGTGCTCAAAAAAAGATGCTCTGTGACGAAGGAGATTTTCAAAAGTGAAAAATGCTGACTGAGTCTGGAGAATGCACGCCATGCTACCAAGAGGAGGCTATGCTGTCAAAATGCCTTAGTCATTTTTCCAATGCCCGTACACGCAACATGATGAAGGTGATTGCTAGGATGCACGCGTTCGCATCATCGACAACAATGATCAAATCAGTCACGATGCACAGCAAGCGCGAAGTGTGAAGAAATGAAGATTTTCAAAGGAAATGATGAAACTGCAAGCTAAAAGCGCCCCTGTTGGCCAAGGGCACCCTTGAATTCAAAAGGTCAAAAGCAATCATCAAATTTCACCAAGGCAGTCATCCCTTCCGTGTTTCTACTAGCTTTCCAACACATCGTCAAGCCAGGTCACCTGATTCATTGATCACCAGCAAACATAAGTGAAGTCAGGAGATGCTACAAGCAAGTACTATCCAAAATGACAATCAAACATGGGAAAAAGCGCCCTTGTTGACCAGGGGTGCCCTTGAATAAGATGGTCCAAATGTTAGTTGTTGAACAAACTTGTCTACAGGTGATCTCCCTGGCACCATCTTAGCTTTACAACGAACCTATTCGCCAACCTACGAGACACATCAAACGAAAACAACTGTTGATCGTTAGAACATGCAAAATGGAGGGAAAATCAATGCACATCAAGGCAAAAGCACTCCTATTGGCCAAGGGCACCCTTCATTTTGAGTCACCTAATGATGTTTTCAACAACTGCTTTCTACAAGGCATCTTAGGGGATTCCAAGATTCTTGGAGGATTCTTGTTTACTTTTCAGGGGGGTTATTGCAGTAATTTTCCAGAGAGTTTTCTGATATACTTGGTGGGCAGTCACTGCTATTTTTAGCAATGTCTATATTAGCACTTACTATTTTTAGAAGTCACGGCTGCATCTCAAATTGGGCTTATTTTGAGTTTGGACACACTATTTTTAGCAGTATGTTATTTTTAGTAAGTGTTATATCTAACAGTGGTCTTGGCAGCAATTCAATATAGGATTCTATTTCTAGCAGTGGTGACAATTTTAGTTGTTGGTGTCATGTTATTCTTGCTAGTTTGCATCTCCACCATCCTTTGAGTTTAAAAAGGGAAATATTTACAACTTAAGTTCAATTTATAATATCAAAAAGGCACCTTGGACCCCCACGCCTAGCATTAGCAACTTAAGTCATTTTTAAAAAGCAAATTTGGAGCATGACTTAAGTGCACACCTAGGAAGATGTTTTAAGTGAAATTTTAATTAAGTATTTTATTTACCCAAAGGTGGCATCCCTTTGGAGGGAAAATGTATTTGAACGCTTGGGTCTCAAATTATATTTATACTCATTTGCTCTCATTTGGTTATGCAAACTTATAATAACGAAGTGATGTCAGATTTCAAATAGAAACCTTGGGCTTTGAGGATGAAAACCCTCAAGGTTGGCTTCAGTTTCGAAGTTGCAAGACACTCCCTAGCTAGACATTGGAGTAGCTCTATTTGCAAGGGTTACCATTGAGCATATTTTGGTGATGGCTTCCTTTACTCTTTAAGTTTTTGTTTGCTATGATGTTTTCTAGGGATGTTTTGCTATGGAGTGTTGGTTTGCAACATTGTAGGAGCTTTTTAGAGTGTGTTTTCAGATTTGGATGTTGTTGGTTCATGTTCTTCCATAGCCCAGTTGCCCTACCTTTTCACTCACGCTGACCAGAGAACTCAAAAACTTTTTGTGGGTGTTGGGTCATTGGCTTTCTTCATCTTGGGCACCCCTTTGCTCAAATTTTGGCAATTTTTGGTGTAGTAACTGAATTTCTCTTGCTGGTCACCGCTCTAAGGAGGCCATACAACCTTGCTTGTGGGAGTTTTAGAGAGTTGTTCAAACTTTTGGGGGTTGCTATCTTGCTTAATCTTGGTGCCTAGCCTACCATTTGACATTGCAAGTTGGTGGGAGTGATTCTATGGCGTTTTGGCATAGTTATGCTCGATGTATAGTTGTTGGTTAGTGTTTCCAGACTGTTTTTTTTTGTATCAGACCTGCAACAACTTATTCATCCTTCTACCAACCTCCGAAGGCCTTGTCATTGAGGTATTATGTAATGTCCCCTTTCTAGTGGAAGCACTTAAACCCGAATCTTGCATTCAAAGTGTTTCTCAAAGAGACATTAGAATGTTAGAGATCAATAAATCTCAGTAATAACATCTAAAAAGATGATATAAATCTTTCATTCTTGTCAAAGGATTATTCATCTCCTTATCACTCACTATGAATGATACTTCTATAATATATTTCATAAGTACATTTGACATTAAACATCTTTCAAGATCTCATAGATGGAATTCTATTATATCACAGTGAACGAATAGAGTCATTATTACTCATAAGACTAAATAATTGCCACAAGCATTATTATTGGATAACTGTAAATAACCTATTTATATATATAGTATGTAAACTTGTATATATATATTGTATGGTATAGATTCATAAATACCTCATAGGTGGTGGACACATACAAGTTTACATACAATATATATATATATATATATATATATATATATATAATTATCAATTACGAAATATATTTATCAACATACAAATTGTATCTACAGGAAACATACTATATTGAATATATTTATATTTATCATATATATTTAAATAGTATATGACAAACACCAACCTTTACTACATTCTTAATTCATTCATTTAGTATCATTTACTTACTCTTGACTAGTTTTCAACATAAATTGTAATTATCTAATTTATAATAGAAATTACTTACCTTCCTGTCCCTTATTTCCTGTTAATATGTATCTTTGTTTAATTCTGATTATATACTATTTGGTTGCCTTTCTGAGTACAGACCATTTTTATTTTATTCTTTTAATGCTATTCCTCTCTTCCCTCCATTCGATGCCTCTCCCCTATGATTCTCATTCTCTTATTTTATCCACCGTGCCGCTCCTCTTCCCCATGTTCTTCTTTCCTTATCTTTTAAATGTTTTATTTGTCTTTATTTCCCATCGTATCTCTCTAAAACTTCAGCCATACCCTCCTTTGGTCTTATGTTGACCTTCTTTAATAGCTGCTCAAAGTTTGCTTCGGTCGTGACTCATATGAAAGAGTCGCTGCTGCTCATTAGAGACTTCTTCGGTTTGCTTGAATTAATATGTTATATTTTATAATTTGTTTATTATCTCAGATTTGTTATTTTATAATTTATATTGTTATTTGTAATAATGTTATTTTGATAATTGCATGATAGTTATAGAGATATTTAAATATATTTTGATATTTATATATTTTGATGTTATTTTAATTATAATTGTATTATCAATTATAGCAATATTCAAATTTTATATTTATATTTATTTATTATGGATCATAATCATAATGATATCTAAATTGCTAGCATTTTAATATTTATAATGTGATAGCCATAATTATAATATTTAGTATTTATATTTTGGTATTTACAATATTAGATTTAATATTTATAATTATAATGGCATTAAATGGCTAATATTTATATTTATATTTTCGATATTTATATTGTTATTTATTCAATCGTATTTTAGGGTTTGTGATTTCGGGAACATGACATATTATAGTTATATCGTGTGGAGGTGTTCTCTTATTATCATTGTAGCTTCTTTGGGGGTAGATATGCTTCATGTTTTGTCATTTCTTTATCATAACAGCAACATATGTAAATTTGAAGCTTTTTCTAAATGAGCTGATTGTAACACCATTGGCAGTACCATTAGTGATTGACATTGTTACTCACCCCCACTGAACAAGTGTAATGTTCAACCCCAATTTGTTTTATTTTTTAAAATTTTCTTGTTTCTACCAACTTCTATATATTGTTTTCTGAGTTTGGTTTTCTGATTTTTGCTTGTTTGATTTTCTCTCAAGTGACATTCAATAAATTAAGCATACTAAGCTTGGGGTTACCGAGGGCCGTCCCTCAAAATCAGATCCGGTTCGGGGAGGCGTCCGAATCTTGAGGGGCCGTACAGGGGCCCGGCCGAGGACCGTCCACGAGAGCACAAAGGAAGCGTCAGGGAATGAGATACGGCGTTGACCAAGAAATAGGGATGAGGTAGGCCAATCCAGGGGACCCGAGGAAGCCGGTAGGCCGTTTCCTCCAGCCGTCTCGGAATGACCCGGCCAGATCCCCTCTTCAATAAAAGAGCATAGAATTTTAAAACATGGGGAATTTAAAAGGTCGATACCTCCGTGGCGTAGTGTACAGGGAAGCGAAGTGTTTTATGAATTACAAGACTGGCTGGAAGCTTCGTGAAATTACTCGCGCTTGATCTTTCGAAGTGATGACCACGAGCGAGTCGAGACTTTGCAGCTCTGGAAATACTTAGAGACTTCGGCGGAACTTCGGTTGTGCCTCAAACTAGAGCCATTTAATTAAATTTTTTAAAAATTGCAATCTTTAGTTACAAGATTTTTTAATTAAATGGTGTAATGCGGCATGAAGGTTTGTGTAGTTTCGAAGGTCTTCGGTTTAGGCTGCCGGGACCTTTCGACCCGGTAGCTTGCCCCGATGAGACCTGGGGCGCTGCCCCTTGACCCCACGAGGGGCGTTGCCCCTAGACCCCCACAAGGGGCGCTACCCCCAGACCCCTACGAGGGGCACTACCCCTCGATCCTGTTGGGGTGTTTCCCCCAAAACCTCATTAAAACTATAGGTCTAAGCATGTTATAGGCAAATGATGAATCATGATCATTAAACCTACAAAATACATATCCCCTGTTGCAAATCTTTGCATCTTTTGCAGTCAAAGCCATAATCAAGGATTATCTTGTTCCATACATTAGACATACGATATTGTATTTTGATTTTCATAACAAACTTTAAAACTATATGGCAGCAATGTAGCCTTTGGGCATTTTGATATAAGTTTATAAATTATAACTTGGAGGTTGTTTTATGATTTGTGTAGCTGTATGTTAATTTTGAATGCGTATTGACTATTGACTTTGAGTATTGGCATAATGTTGAACACAAATGTTATATGTTAATGTTCTATAATGTGTATCATGCATGCCTTATTCATGTTATCTATTAAATATTTAAAATTTCCCTATATTTTTAAATTTTCTTTCTATATTTTTTATATAGCCGTCCCACCGCGTGATCTTAATTTTGGCCTCAAAATGAGGAACTTGAGAGTTCGTCCATGCCGTCCCGTCCGAACTTAGAGTACGGCTTTTGTACTAAAGCGGAATGCAAGAAAATAATGCCAATACTTGCAATATGAGAATAGCTTCATCCTTCTAATAATCTCAGAAATAAACATTTATCATTCATCAGATTTACAATCTTTATATCAGAACTAAAAGATGACTTTCAGACCTGGGATAGACAAGCATGACAGCAAATGTAAAGCTCCCCAAAGGTATCGTACAGCACCAAGGTCCTAACTTAAATTCCCTTGCTTCCTAATGACATAAAACACTACAATCAGACCACAGTAATCAGTGGTAGCGGCCTGTAACAACTCCTTGTAAACTGATTATGAAGCCTACAATGCCACGCCACCACACCAAGTTGTGGGTTTTCTTGCAAAGCACAAATTGCAAGGTTGTCCACCCTAAGACCTCCAATTTCCTGAGTTATCTTCACAGTAATTTCCATCCAGCACTAAGAGATCGATCTCAAAATTGGATTTCGAGAAATCAAATCAAATCAGTTAAAGTCAGTAAGTGCCCAGAAAAAATCATTAAAATAACCAACCAAAGAGTTTATTCTTCACCCAAATCAAAACCAAGATTTAGCAAGCCAAACCAATAATTTCTCTTCAAAAATATATCAAAAATCTTCAATCCAAAAGTATAACCCAGCAACTTTGTAGCACAAATGAAGCCTCTGAATGAGACCTCTAATAACCCTCCTGATGTTGTCTCTCAAACACGGGGAGAGTGATCTACAAAGGTTTTCATCCCTGCAAACCCTTGTTTCCTCCAAAGCCAAGCTTCTAGAGAAAGACCTGTTCAATTTCATAATCCCAACCTATACAAATAAGCCTCCAAAATACCTTTTATCTTATTTTCTCCAGCAACTCTAAAATCCAAAGGCCTTTTGATTTAATTTAATTTTTTAATCCTTTCTTCAACTTGGGTGCCCAAAGAGGAGGCATTAAAATAAATCTTTTAATCTTATCTTTAACTTTAGCCTTTTTAAATAAAATTAACTTCTTTTATTACTTAGGCATCCCTCCCCCTTATTTGCGATATTATATATTTCAAAAGCACTTTAAAATGACTTTAATTCATTGAACTAGGCGCAATGGTACAAAATGGTCCTCTTCATGACCCTCAACAACATAATATAAAGTTACTTTATTAAAACTCCTTTTTGAAACATTATTCATTTTTTTTTAATGATTCAACCTTAGTAACCTTGTATTGACTGAGTTTGTGCTACTGAGACCATTTTGACCAAGTCTAGTCAACCCTAATTGACTTGCTATTTTTAGTAAGTCCTTAAAATAGTAAATAATGCCCTAAAGCTTGAGTCAGAGAGAAGCTAAAACGCTCAAAAGGGCTCACCAAAGACCGAAACACCGAACCAAACCCCCTGCTAAAAATAGCACTTACTAAAAATAGTGTCTAAATCATCCCAACTGAAAGAGGACGTTGTAAAAATGGGGACATTACAGTCCACCCTTCCCAAAGATTGCTTGTCCTCAAGCAATGCCAGTGAGCCCTGCAATCCACATCCAAAACCATGCCGAAACCTGAAATGATTCCCAGGTCCCAAATAAGTCTGGGTGGTCTATAATCCCAACTGCTCAAATCCTTACCCTGCAATGCACCAACACTTGAAGTTTCCTGAATGTCACTTATAAGAAGAGTGATAAAGTACCACCAAAACTCGAACCACTCCTCAAAAATCAATCACTCAAAGGAACCAAGCTGAGGTGCCACAAGAGTAAGCTCAGGGAAAACCACATTGGCTCTCACATCCCAAACAATCGCTGCACTAGAACTAAATGTGATTCCCGGGTTCAAGGCGAGTCTCAGGAAAATGACACTATGTTGAAGTTGCGCCACACTGATGATAACAAACTGACCAATGTCACCCAACTGCACTCTCCTATCCTGGACCACTAGAGAAATAAGATCATCAAAGCTCGAATTGAAAAACCTGAAGAGATTGAAATCAATGTCATGGAGTATGTCCTGCTACAACAACTCTAAGTAGGATGCATCAATAAACTCACTGTCAACCACATTGCTGGTCTCCATGAAAATCACCCTGCTCAACCATAAGAGATTATCCACGACATGACTCCACATGATAACCAAAATGCGAAACAAGTCATCCACTGCCAGAACTCTATAATCGACCAACCAATTGAAGCCAATGCTAAAGCCAGTTGAAATTATAACATTAACACTCAACCTCCGAGTGTCAAAAGAAAGGTCCAAAGCACACCAACTCACCCAAACCACTGCAATAATTAAGACATCATCAGATAAAAAGCAAAACATCTCCAAGTAGTAATAGCAGTGAGAGTCATTCACCAAAGTAGAAAAAATGTATGGGTAAATAGCATGCGTATGAACTCTCATAGCCAACTATCCTAAGGCTTGCCCAACCACAAAATCATTTTGCTCACTAAAATGTAACATCACATCCAACAAGAGGAAATAGTGGCAGCGATAAGCAAACTCAAATCCCACGAGAAAGAGTAGAATGATGCATATGAAGGTATCAACTAAGTCATCTCCTATAATCAAATCATCTCCACCATCAAACCTCACCCATAAACCACTCCGTTGTTGAACTGGAGGTACCATCCAACTTGTTTGCGAGTCCAATGACGAAGTCATGTGCAAGCTGGTCGGAGATCGGACAGCAGTATCAATATCAGAAGTAGACCCACTATGCCAATTTCATGACAACACCACATGTCTAGAAACTACCCTTGGGTCCCCAGTCTGGTTATCCAATCCACTTGCATCACTGGACTTGCCTAACTCTCCATCTTCCAACTCAAAAAGTGGATTGTCAAGAGTCAAATCAATGTCCCATATAAATAAAAGATTATCAATGACCCGAAGGTTATCCTCAACTCCCAATCTCTTGCTGATCTGTATCCTATCTTCAGATTTTCTTGGGCAATGAGCAAGGTCATACTCCTCCCAGATGTGATCAAGCTCCATCATTACCTGTTTGATTTCGTTTTCCCTTTCTCTCCCTTCTTGCTCATTCAACTGTTGGGTCTCATAGAGCTGATGATTAGCTGCAAAAAGTGCCTACTGGACACTTTCCAAAACAATCTTTGTGGAGTTTAGCTCATTGGTGAGCTTGCTAACCTCCTCCTTTAACTACTTAGACCAAGATAAGGCTTCATCTGCAAACCTGATGGCTATGTCTTTATCATGCATCATGTGCAAGTAAGTTGTTTTAAACCCTTCCATAAAACTTTTCAATGCATGTAAATCAGCCAATGAAACATTAATCTCACTTTGTCCCTTAGATGCGTTGCAAATCACATTTTCCACTTGCATGTGTTTGCTGTCCGTGCTAGATAAAATGTGCACCTCATCTTCAGTTGAAACCAAGAGTTGTCCTTTCCAATCATGATCAAGCAAAAAATGTTGAACTGCTGTTTGGAGGCATGACAAAATCAGAATTTTCATACTTACTATCAATGTCTCTATCACTGTCCCAAATTACTTGAGCCTCTCCCTATTCTTTCTCAAAGGTAGATTGTGAATCCCAAACAGCAAGACTACTAGTTCCCTAATTAAGTTCAACTTCTTGCAATGTGAAATCCGATTTGATCTTTTGTTCATGAACAACTTCATCAATGCTATCTAAGATATCTTCTTTGCATAAATGTGGAGCTGAAGTAAAAACAACACTATAGTCAAAAGGGGATTTATCCCATTCTAGTCCTTTGTCATACTTGCAAGCCAACTTACCTATTTCCCAACGCACTTAGGTCTCTTCCCCTTCATTCCCAATAGCTAACTGTGAATCCCAATCAACCAAGCTACAAGGTCTAAGCTCAAAATCAACAACCTGACAAACCTGATTTCTTTTTAGGGTAAAAATCATCTCTTGCAAAGCCAACTTCTATGCAAGACTCTTGGAATGAAGTAAGGACATCATTACCAACCAATTTAGTTTCATCCCAAGGTGAATCCTCATCATACTTAGGTGCCAACACACCCGGATCCCATGTGAAGAAAGGTTGATCACTCTATTTAGTAGATAAGTAATCTTTATGCTCCCCATAAATAGTTGCCTTTCTGAATAAGTCATTTTCCATCTCATCCACACTAGAGTCATCATAATCATCACTCTCCCTAGACTTGGTTTTGAGGTCAAACTCAAAACCACTTATGTTATCATCAATGAAGAGGAAAGAATGATCATCAAAGATAATTTTGGAAGCTTCATCATTTATTATTTCTTTGTTCCCATCATCCAAAGGTACCTTAGTGAACACATCATCAATATCTGCTCCACTGTAGACATCAAGATAGTCTTCAGTCTTAGAGTCATCACTGGATAAGACTGAACTCGTATCCAAGATTTCCGTTTTGTCTTTTCCCTCATGCATAACCTTTCCCACAGTGGTTTCATGCATGGCCCAAGATTCGTCAAGAGGCTCTCTTTCACTTTCCTCAAGCTCCAAATCAGCCACTTCATCTGATTTTTCTACTGTCAACTTCTCTTCAATCACCTGCTTTTTACTGATAGCTTGGGGAATCAACTCTGACACCTCCCTAGAATGTACTTCTAGTTCCTTCTTGTCAAACTTCTCTACGAGTCTCTTAGTGAACTCAATATATGACGTAATCTGAGTATGCTCCCAAATGATCATATCATGGTACTGTTGGTGTACGTTTTATCATCCACCGAACACACGGAATAAAATGTCCAAAGACACTCTATCCTCTCTTGAAAAACCACCACGTATGCTAAGATTGTGAGAAGATCATATGGCGATTCCAAGGTTTCTTTTGTCAGGTCTTAATGTGTCGATAAGCTCAATGGGCGTTGTGATTTGCTCGTAATAAACAAGGGGACTTATGTTAAAGAACTTTTCACAAGTTTGGGACTTAGGCAGATTTATCATTAAAGGCTTTCTTCGCTTAGGACTTTCAATTTGGATCTCAAAAAAAAAAAAATAGCAAAAAGGATAAGGGTTTAGGGGGGTCTATTCTATGCCTAAGAATTTGAGAGACAGTAAAGATCCGGTGAAGGGGATAAACCA
>VDFB02280250.1:20951-33386 GCA_007258455.2 Sequoia sempervirens | reverse complement strand
ACATCCTCTTCACGTATCGGATTTGTTTTATCTTCTTTTGGCTGTTTTTTAGCCTTCTTCAAAAACCAACAATTCTTCTTGATGTGGCTTTGCTTGCCACAGTACCAACAACCAATATCTCTCTCACTAAATTTTGACCTCCCTTGTGATTGCCTACGACTTCCTTTATTAGGTGGCATTGCTCCCACTCAAACTCAAATTTCTCACGTCAAAATGATCGAGCACCATGGCTCTGATACCAATTGTTGATAAAAAAATGCAGACAAATGAAAAATAAAAATAATAGAAAAATTAATTCAGAATTGAAAACAAACACGGACAGAGAAACACACAAATTTATAGTGGTTCGTTAGGATGACTAGATCCACTCTCAGAGGAAAACTCTTTTATTAATTTCTGTTTTCTACAATACATTAACAACACACCAACAAAAATCCATCATACAATACATAATCACCCAAAATGCAAGAACCGTTCCATTCCTGCAAGAACCGTTCCAATGAAAGAGCCTTCAAGAAGGAAGGCGAAAGAGCACGGGAGTTACGGAGAAGAAACCTCGAACTTCAAATACCCAACACAACCTGCCATGGAGATTCTTTCACTTATCACACAGATGTTCTCCAAATCTTATTTTATTATCCTCATTCCATACAAGATCAATCACACTACAGCTTTATTCAGTTTCTTCTCCCCCAAGAAAAAAAAATAAAAAAAAATGGATGTATTCCCAATGGAATTACAGTCATTGTAGATAGAATTACGGTCATTCACTGATAATATAATGATTTAGTTCTTTCATCATTGTTCCAGCTTTCATGCTTGCTTAACACCGGGGATACGAAGTTTATAAATGAGGAGAATGAATAATAATAATACATCTCAAAGTAATAAGTATGCTAAATATGGATAGACATTTTACACTGTAAGTAAAGCAGAATGGTAATCAATTTGGTCTTACTACTAATAGTAATCACTTTCATCTCAGAACTCGTGGAAATATTCTTGCACTGCATAAACAATGCTCAAATAGTTTAAAAGCCCAAAAATAACACGTGGCACATTGGAGAGATAATTTAAAACATATTCTTTATTATTAGGATCGAGAAAGCAAGCTGCCCATAAAATTGTTTAAGAAAAGAAATGAAAAAAAACGATTTGTATATTTTTTCATTCAAATTATATATATTTAAATTTATTATAAGAGAATTAAATAAATTAATATTAAGATTTAAAAATTATAACACATTTATATATCAACATGGTTATAAGTGTGTGTTATATTTAACATTGTTTTGATATTGAAATTTTAAGAGTATAGTAAAAATAAAAATATTCAACAAATAAATATAAACTTTAACATATATATAATCAAACTTTTAGATATGTATTTTCACACATGTAAATTATTTTATCTCTATTATATTAATAAATTTATATTTATTTAGATATTGTTATAAGTTAAAATTATTGAAGTCTTGATTCTTAGTTAGTATCAATTAAAAGTTTAGATGCAAGAAATCTTAATATAATGTAGTAGTTTTTAAAATCTTCTACCCACCTTAAGATACTCCAATGGTTTATGTGAAGCTTCTTGACCTCAAGATCATGGGTTCAAATCTTAGGGCGTAAGTTATAAAATCATTTGCATAGGACTAAAAACTTATTGAGGTAAATGTTAAATCTAGATAGAAGAAAATTCCAAGTGTCCTTTAGATCCACATCACCAAAATTGTCTCTACTAACAATCATTTAGACATTGCTACAAAATGTATAGATGTTGTAGTGAATTCATGACTGTGTTGATGTCACACAAACTAATGTTGTTGGAGTGAGTTAGGGTGATGCTACTTAAGTGGCTTTAGTGACACAAGTTGAGGCTATCAAAGATGCAATTATGTTCTCTTTTGTTGCCAAAGTTAATTTGAACATTCTTTTGACTCTCATAATTTATTTATATATGTTGTTCCATCTAAAACTAACACACAATAATAATTTTCATAACCTGACTTTATTTTATTTTAGGTGACATAAGACTGCTTGCAAACCCAAATGATCATGCATCAAATAATAGATAATTATTATTTATTCCAATACATATATTATTTTATTATTTATATTTGAAAAGAGGGAATAAAATATTTTTTAATATGAAAGGTCCTAGGACATAACAATTAGATAATTACAGTGAACATTGCACATCATCTCCACTCCCGTCCTCTCCAAGGTTTCCCACCCAGACGCATTTTTGAATGGCTCTACGGCCATTTCTCCTCCTAGACACTCTGTTCCCTCCTGCCATGGCAGATTCTAGAACTGCCATTCTATCTCCTGCCCTGGTGGAATCCTGAACTGCTCCCATCTCGGTGGTAAGCTCGGATTTGTGGCGCTGCCCCTGCCCTCGCCTGGTGTGCTTGGCTTTGTGATGCCGCCCCTGTCTTCGCCTTGCTATGAGCTCATTGTTGATCTCTCTACAGATACTGTGGGTGCTACGTGTTCCTCACCTCCGGTGGTTGAAGCGGTTGTTGGGGTTTCTGTGGGTGATGCTTCCGTGGGAGTTCTTGGGGTCCCTAATGATGCTACATTTTCTTCTCCTCCTGGGGTTGAGAAGGCTATTGGAGCTACTATTTCTGGGTTGTCCCCATCCTCTCGGGAGGGACAGTTTGCTTATGTTGATGTTGTGAAGTCTAAGAGACCTCAGGAGGGTGTTGTGCAACCTATGTGTTGTGCTGCGGTTGCTCTTGTTGTTTCTCTTGGTAAGGAAGTTTATGATAATATAGATTTTTATTCCAAAAATGCTCTTATTTGCATGTTTTGTCGCTTGTGGCCTTCTTTTCCTAACTTGCATCTTTGGATCACCAATCACTAGTCTCCTTTGGTGGATGGCACGATGGAGATTTACCCTTCTGCAAGGGGTTTTTTGTGGTGAGTTTTAATTCTCCTGAAGACAGACAAGCTATTTTAGCTCATGGTCTATGGATGTGGGATTCTCATCCCCTTTCCTTGAGACCTTGGGTTTTTCCTTTTAACCCTTTGAAAGAACCTTTGGATGTGATGCCTGTTTGGGTAAGATTTCCCTATCTTCCCTTATAGTTCTGGTGTTCCTCTACCTATGAGGGCATTGGTAATGATATTGGAAGATTTTTGAAAATGGATAGGGCTTTCAAGAATTTCACTCATACTTTTTTCGCTAGGATTCTAGTGGAGGTTGATCTATCGAAGGCTTTACCTGGAGAGGTTGTGTTGCAGATTAATGGTTGGTTCTATATTAGCTAGATTATAAAGTCACGTCATTGCAAGTAACCCCAAAGCGAACTAGCCAACGAAACAATTTTTTTTTAAATTAAGAACATATAATAAACATACTTAAGTATTATAACAATGTATTAAATTACACAAATCATTCCATTGGGGACACGAGGTGACATTACTATTCTAACCCATAACAATGATAAAAGATAACAATAATTAATCAATTACGTAAATATATTCATTCCCATTTCATCATTTAAATATCCATTAAACAATAACCATATTAATACCATATGCACATATGACAAAACATGTAATTATACAGATATAAAGTGTTTACATATTTTGATAGATACAACATAACATTACCAACTATTACAAGTGACAGTTCTTGAATAAATACAAGGCCTGAATATACATCACATCCAAATGATAGTAAAATACAACTATCTGAACATACATTTCAATAACCACATATACAATTTACAACAAGGTCATCCCAACACACGTGGGAGACAATACACCAATGAATACATTACATATGAAGTATATACATCAATCTGGTACATAAGGACACTGGATCATCAACATCCACCAAAACCTACAAATAAAAGATACATCTACAACAGAAGAGGGAAACCCAACGGGGTGCGAAGCACGTTCCACCCAACCACCCCCGTGCTGAGAGTAGACAAGGAAGGGTCCCCGACCAAGTACGCCTAACAATAACAAAGACTAACTCCCAACAGACGCATAACATCAAAGACCACCTAGAAAACTCACGATAACCATTCCAAGAGGCACAACAACAAACCACTTTAGAACATAACAACAAGTCATAATCACAAGCATCAATAAAACTCAAGACATAATATCAAAGACTACATCCAACAATATCCAGAGACAAATCAATAAATCACTTAATCACAACAGACACAATATCACTTAACATCTACAATCACAAAGTCAATTAACAACTACAAACACAATATCACTTAACACGAGGTTACAATGCTTCCAGAGAACAAAGATCATGAACATTGCACAATAATTGATTAACTGTCGACATAGGAAGAGTGTCATGCATAAATTTCCATGAGTTACCCTGGCTCAACCTTCCTAGGCTACCGGACCCCCATCCTGGGTTACCCTGGCTTGCCTCTACCGGCCGCCGGACCCTCACGCAAAACTATGCATCCCATCTCATCTCGAGCCTTATCAATCACTTGCTTCACGAGAGAGACATCCTTTATCTTTATTAGTGTGAAAGCTCCCCATTAATTCTTTTAGATTATCACTTAATTAAACTCTAGGTAGGTTACCCTAGCGCCCCTTTGTGTGCCGGACCCCCGCAAAGAGCCACTCTCCTATCGACAACACACAAGGTACAATACCACAATAGGTAACTAGACAACATAAACTCTCCAATCCAAGGAGGAAATAAAACAAGGAAACTCACTCCAACACTGGAGGAAACCAATACGAATACACACTCCTTCCAAAGGAGGTACAAATCTCATTACCCACTCCTATTTCCTAGGAGGCACAAATTTCCGTTCGTGGAAACCGGGTACAACATCATAGTTCAACTCTACACCATTCTCAAGACAATTCACAAACTGAACCTCTACACAAAACATCCCACTCTAGAGAACTTCTCTGGAAGACTTACATAGACCCTTAACCCCATTTTCCTGACATGGAAAATAAAAGAAACATGATAGGAAAACATTCCATCACTGGAATCCCTTAACAATAACTTAAACTCTTACGAATGGTAAGGTAAACCTAGGGTTTTCCCATACGACACAATTAAACAAAGAAGGGAGTACCACAACAAACTTGACGAATAACCTCAAGAAAACAATTACTTAAAAATAATTCCATAAAGAAATATTTCCAAACTCAACAATTTCATCAAACAAATAAATCAATCAATTCGAGATTATTCAATTCAAAACAAAACACAGTGTTAAATTCAGATTCACACAATTACATTATAACATCATACCTTTAAATTTTAACTATTCGATTTAATTATATTCACATAGCTTATTTCCAATTTCCTCAATTAAACTATATCACTATATCTAGTAAAAATTATCATATTACATTTTGTTCAAAATATCACAAAATTAATATATAAATATATATCCAAAACATAAAAATACTTACAAAAAGTCAGCCTATAAAAAACATATCATAAAATTAACAATTAATTATTATTTTTTATATATATATATATATATATTAAATAATATATAGTAAATTTATATTAAATAATATATATATATTATAATTATATTATACACCGAATATGAATAAAAATTGAATTATAAAAATTAATTTATAACCAAAAATCCGAATTAACACATAAAAACAAAATTAATAACCCAAAATCTATTTCATTGGTAACATCGCCTGGGAGAGGTCAAGTAACACAAAGGTGGTATCAAGGTAAGCCACTGCGGTGTCAAGAGCCCCACAGCTCGCGGGTGGCCTACCACAACAGTCAGAGGGAGCCGCTGTCCCCACAGGCCGGGTGGTACCGCTGCACTGCACTGCAGGCTACAACATTCATAGTGGGGGCCGGGTGGCACGCCTCTACCGGACCCCCACCCCCCTAATAATAATTAAAATTTAATTTTTTTATTTTATTTTATATGTCCTATTCGTGATTTTATAATATTAAAATAACACACTTCTCGAAAATCGAATTCCTGCCCTACTTTTCTTTTAAAAAAATAAAACTCAATAACTAAATATTTATTCAGTCACACGTAACCCCAGGTCGCATCTACATTGCTGCATAAATATTTATTTATTTATTCTGTATAAACAGATACTTAAATCTATAAATATATACATAACAATTAATTTACATATATATTAAATAATATATAGTGAATATATATATAAACAAAATTTATGACAAAACCAATAAAAACTTCAGCTTTTCATACAAGATAGAAATTAAAACATAAAATCGATTCAATCAGAATGATAATATATGTATATCTAATCTTTGTATATGAATAAATATATTTAACCCGAGGTTCTAAGCAACTCAACCATGGATTTTCAATAACTCAATATAAATTTAAACATGCAAATTCGATCTTCCATCATAAATGATTTTTTTTGTTTTATATTTCAAACACACTAGTTTTCTCTACTAAACTATGTTGAAGGATTTTAAAACAAGTTCTACTATACTTTACTACAGAAGATTCGAGAGTTTTAAACACAAACAAGTTTTCAAAACATAAACTTCATTTAAACAATTTCGAAAACATAGCAATCAGATTTGTTTACAGACCTACGAAGTATTAAAAATTTAAAAGGAAAACCTGAGTCCTTCGCTTAAAGAAGAAACCCCTTCAGCCCCTCCCTCACCCTCCCACAGCTCTTTTCGATCCTTCACTGCAAACGTTCTCTCTCAACAATCTTACCTTCCAAACAATTATTTTTCCCAGAACAATCCTCCAACCTCCAAACTATCTTTCTTATTTTTTATTTTTTTTTCTTTTCTAGATCCAAACAACAATAGAGCAAAACTTAAAAAACCTGTGTGTGAGAATCCTCCTTTCATAAAATAATAAATCACTAATTAAAATCAATAAATCTTTTTCTGCTTTCTTTTCCAAAAAGCCTCTTTTCTTATTGGTCCTTTTCCAGCTTTTAAAAGCTCACACTTATCTAAAATTTTAATTAAAATAATTTATTAAATTTAGATATTATCCTCACATAATTTTTTCATTTAATATTAATAAAAAATATAATATCTAATTATTCTTAACAATATTAATTTTAATTATAATTATTTGCATTTTTAATTAATTAAAGCACTTTTAATTTATAATATATTTAATTTAACATTTTTCTAACTCTCAATTAAATCAAATAACAATGCAACATTAATTAATTATTTTATGAAATACGATTAATTAATTAAACACTAACCAAGAATAAAATAAATACTCAACAGTGAAACTACATACAAGACAAAGACAAAACTTCAGTCATAACACAACGACTCACAACAGACGACGGACTTGGGACGGGGACACTTCCAAACCTACTCCCTTTTTCAACATTTTACCCATTGGGTTAATTTATTGCTCGCCCTGTCCTGCCGAAGCAGGTGGAATCGAGACTTATTCCCTAACTGATCCAAATAAACGTCAAGTAGCACATGTATATATATAATCAAACATCCTATCGTGAGAAGGAATTGCAGTGTAGCAGGGCACTCATGAACGAGTGATGCTACACTGTCCTCTCACCTAATCTATTCTAACAATTATAATATCAATAACGAGCTAACATTTCTAACCAAATTGATCATAAGATGACATGATATCTAACTACTGCATCATAACTAATTATTAAACAATTGCATCATAAAATAATACTGAATTAAATAACATCACCATAGAATCATCACATTGACATATAAACATTAATGACAAATCATTTAAATAAACAAATAATCCAAACAACACACAGAGTATCATCAATCATACTAATAATGTCATATCAAACGATTATGTCCACTAAAGGGATAACAACATCATCAAACTACAACCAACCAAATCAAACCCTAATAGTATCATCATAGTATCAAGTTAACACATAGAAATTAATAAGTCTAAATAGTATGAGGGGTATTACATTATGAGGGTCTTTTTGCTACGACGCTATTTTATTGTTGGCCACTTGGCTCTCTAAAAGCTCCCACCCTATTTCTTCTTCTACATGGTGGAAGAATTCACTCCGTAAACACTTAATAGTTCGTCCTACGACTGACTCTACTTCTTCTTCTGATGATGAATCTAGGCCTGCTTCCCTTCTGTGAGGCTTAATATGAGTGTTGTGATGGATGTTGCTCCTCAAATGCCAGTTTCTGCTCCACCTGACTTAGTTGTGGTGGGTGTTGTTCCTTCTATGGATACTACTATGTGGCCTTTGGTTTTGGCTATCCCTAATATTGTTTGTGTTGCTTCCTCTGAGGCCAATGTATTGGTAAATGTTGCAGAAAGTCTTTCAAATTCACGCTTGGTTTCACATGTTGTACCTGATGTTTCAGTTGTTCCTCTGGTTTGCTACTCTAGAGGGGAGTCTTTCCCTTCTGATCAAAATTTCTAGGTTTTAGTTTCCAATTCTCCTTGGACTACGATTCATAGAAAGAAGAAACATCCTTCTAAGAAGGTCACGATCTCATTTAACTCGCCCTCATAGGCTTTACTTGGTTCAAGTGCTGCTCCTTGAGCAGTTCTGTGTTGTTTGTTTTGACTAGATGTTTCTCTCTGGTTCGTTGTGTTTTTCCAGTCTGTTTTGCTGAGCTGTTTGGCTCTGTTTTGCTTAGCTATTAGGCTCTAATTTTCTTTTTGTTATGGGTCAAGGCCCTTCCCCTGCTTATCTAATAAAAAAAAATTAGATAATTACTCTAGGATTAATAGCCAAAATAAATTTTAATTGGAGTGAAGCATTAAAATAATTATTATAAAAAAATAGTGGTTAGTTGGAATCTAATCAATAAAAAATATCATGCCAGGTGTATGCATTTAATAATAATCTTGATGTTTTAGAATCAACAATTTGACTATCTATCATTCCGAGTCACTTCTACAAATGCAAAATCACTCTACCCAACTATAGATCGAAAGCTAGTGCGTAAATATGAGATGAAGTGCATGGATTTGAATTGCATTACTTTTACCACTTGGATCTATTCTTTTTGGGTTTGTAAAACCTATATTTGCAAAGGGATGGTGTCTATGAAAATTGTTTTGAGGTTTGATAGGAAAGGATTAATTCTCCTTTGGTCAAACCCATGGATGTCTAGTGTAATTTAACAACAAAGAACAAACATGAAATATAACAAGTAGTCATGGATTAATACATATATAATTATTTACGCAGAGTATTGTAGTATGGATAATCTATTTTTCACTTTCAATGATATTTTTTCTTTGATTGCCAAGGTTTTAAGTGCTACTTACATCATTTTAAATGACTGACTACATGATCTTAAAAATAAATCCAAAGATAGAAAGTGCAACTTCTTATGCTTTGATTCAAAACATAATGAAGAGTTGGAAGGATTAAATTAACCAAACTTAAACTTCATGTTTAGAAGTTAGAGGTTAATTGAGATAAATTACATATATGACTTAAAAGTCAACTGTGCAAATTATAGATCTAAAATTGGAAAAGAAAATGATAGATTGAGGATCATGATTGATGCATGGGAAATCATGATCCTTGGGAATATGTATATATGGGATCAAGTAAAGCTTGATTTATCTACTAGATCTCTATTAATTTATGCAATTTGTACATTTATCATTATATAAAGGAAAATTGGGTAAAAAATAGATAAAAAAAGGAAAAAAAGTGTAAGGTAAATGTAATTTTCACTATTAAATTATGTCTCCGTTTTGACTTGTATAAAAATAAATGTGAGGATGTATGTTAAAGTAGAAATAAAAATTCAACATGAAAATTTATTTATTCACACTCATAAAAATTGAGACAAATGAAACAAATTAATGATCTTGTATACCCTTCTAATTAATTTTGATTAGTGATATTATTTTATTTTAAAAATTATATATGAAAGAGTATATTTCAAAAATATAATATTTCTACACTCCATTAAAATTAATTAAAAAATATTTTTGCAAAAAACTTTTCGTATATGTATATATATATATATATATATTCTTTCCTCAAAACATTCTCTAATTTTTAGAATGGACATAACCAATTCACTGATTGATACATGAAAAGTTTGAGTTCATTATATAGAAAAAAACATTAAAATCAACCCCTTCATTTTCAATGATCTTTAACATTTTACTGGTTTGCATAATTTAGTAGAATGTGTTAATTTGTTTATAATTTTTATGAGTTTTATTTAAATATTATTAATTTAATAATTAAATAATAGTTGATTTATAAATTATTATATTTAATATTTTTATTATGAAAATTTATAATTATTTTGATAAAAATAAAAAAAATTCTTATTTAAAGATGAATAATTATATTAATTGTATTTATTTAGTATAAGTTATTTATATAATTTAATATAAAAATAGTAATTTATATTGAACAATAATAATTGATATATCCATTCTAGTATTATTATTCACATAAATAAAATTTATCACTATTTATTTTTATCAAAATAATTATGAACACTCAAAAATAAATAAATAAATTATAAAGAATTTGTATTTTATCTACCAACTATTTTTCTTTATAAAAAATAGCATTTATAATTTTTTTTTTAATATTCTTTTGAGATATATGTGTGTGTACAACTCGAGAAGTCATGAAAAATTATAAAAATATTTCCAAACATCTGTCATTAATCTCAACAGGTAACACATTTAGAAGGAACTTGAAATCCCCTTTTTTTTATATTGTCTCAAGTACAAAATTTATTTTGAAAAAATAGTCAAAGAAAGAAATTATACTTGAACCAATTTATTATAGATCTTTTTCCACCATGTGAAATCCTTAAATTCATTCTTATCCTCTTCTAATAACCGATATCCACTAGAAACCAAATAAACCTATTTAGGATCATATTCGTAAGATAAAACATTAGCCTCCTCTGAAGAACAAGAAGGCTGATTTTAAACTAGAATAAAAGAAAGGGTGGCATGAGACTCAATGTAGTGCCCCTCCGTGTCAGTTGTTCTGGACTTTTGTGTGAGTATTTGTGTGTACTTCATTGATTACTGTGGTTATTTGATTGTGTGAAAAATATCATATGTTAGTAATCATGTTTAAATAATTAATTAAATCATAAGTGATTTGCAAAGTTATTTAAAATATAATTAGAAATTAAAATAATAATCAATTAAATTAAATCAAATGATTTAGAACAAATGATCAAATTAAACTAATTCTTAAAAGTAAAAGTGATATTATTAGATAAATTGATTTAAATTGTTGTGTTAAATTGAAGTTAATACTAATTATGAACAAAATAATCTTGAAAAGATAATTATTATAATAAAAAATTTAAATGGTTGAGATAGGAAGCTGAAGTTTTTTAAAACAAGAAAACAAACTACACCTTTAGAGCATTTGGAAGTCGAAGAGAACTGGAGAATATGAAAAACAAATAATAACTATATTTAGCCTTTACAATGGACAACCAAAGGGGGGGGGAGAAATGAGTAGATTCCTCCTTCAAAATAAGGGTTTTCAGTTACTCAATTTGAAACGGGCAGCCTCTTCTATTTTTGGGGGGATTCCACACTGGAAATATTCATGGCAGCTATGCAAAGAGGGAGATAGTGGATGGATGGTGGGAAGGTGGTTAGAAAAGACTCCGCGAGGAAAATATTGGAGGAATACCTTCATCTCTTACAAGCAAGAATGAGAGAGAGACCCGTGTGCTACTCAAATATTGAGGTAAGTCCCTTGTCGAGCTTCCAATCTAAATCATCTAGCCTATAATGCACTTTTGTTATGTAATCCCTTAATATTTCAATTTTACGATTACCACTGCTCGTGAAAGGCAACGATAAACACAGTAATGAATTACTATACATATTTCCATGTTTTCTTCATTAGTTTCTAGTAGAAGAAGTTCAATTATCTCTCTTTCACTGATATTAAAACTCACTTTATACATGGGTACTCCAATAGTTTTAGGGGATGGATACAAATCTTTTTCATGCTCAGCCTTCACTCATGCATGTCTACGTTTCTCCCTTTCACAATTCATAATAATTCTCATGAATCATTGTGAGCCTTTAAATTGAGACTTTTTCATCCTGCGTAGCACTCTGTCCCTTTTTATACCTTTTATTATTGTAATTCTGTGGTGGGGAAATGATTATAATTACTGGGTTAGAGCGTCCCCAAGATAGCGAGCATGGGCATGAACCTCAACCATGCAATGCAACTAAGGTTACTGATGTGTGGAGCTACGCACCCCTCAGCCGCTAAACCAACATGACTACATGCACCCAGGACACTAGCAAAGCTTACAATAATAGGAAGTTTAGAGGTTTAAATAATCTATCTAATTACATTGGCAACCTATCACAACTGTGCACTTGAACATCATAGGAAGTTTAAAGATTTAAATAACCTGATTGATTCTTCTGACAATCTATCGCAGTTGCAGCACTTGAAAATAAGATATTGTCAATTACT
>VDFB02280250.1:0-17409 GCA_007258455.2 Sequoia sempervirens | reverse complement strand
TGTATTTATAGATTTTTCAAAAGCTTCTGATTTGCTGATATGATCAATGGCTATGATAATTCTTGACAGATCGAATGGCTGAAGATGGATGAAACTGAAGAGAAAATAGAAGAAAACCCGAAAACAAGATTTTTCTATTTCTTACCAAAGTATAAAGCTAAAGATAAGAAGATAGCGGAAAATCATCTCTTTAAAAGAATAAAAGAAAGCGATTTAAAGTCGACAAACAATGAATTAAAAAATCTCAATTATTTTATTTCAGGAGGATATTCGAATCTCTTTCCTAACACTAAATAAAATATTTTAATTAAGCTTTTAAAGCTGCTAAAAGTTTGTGATAAGAAGAAAGCTTTATTCAGGATTTTTGAAAAAAGCAAAAGATCTCATATTTAAATAAAATATTTAATTATGATATGAGAAGAAAACAAAAGATAATAAAATATCTAGTTGTGATTTAGAAAGAAAGCATAAAATCTTTTAATTAAATAAGGTTTATTTAATTAAATCACTTTTATGAAATTAATTAAATGAAATATTTAATTAATTAGAAGAAGAATTTAAAATAGAAGAAAAGGGCAATATTTAAACTTAATTTAAATCAAAAGATTTAATTTAAATTCAAATAATGATAATTAATTTAAATAAATAAAATGTATTTATTTCAATTAATTAAGGGATTATAGAAAATAATTAAACAAAATAAATTTATTTAATTATGCAGAAGAATAAGATATCGAACAATATAATTAAATTAATTAAATTTTAATCATATGTAGAGGATTTTAGAAAACTAATTAAATAATAAATATTTAATTAATTGCCGTGGATTATAGACATAGACCATTTTCATTTTTATATGATACAGGATGCTCTTTTGCTGAGGTCTCTTCTTGTCACTCTTAAGAATGAGGGGTGGGTCTTTAGACCCACGTGGTCAGGTGGAACGTGCTAAGCACCCCATTGGGTCCCCAGTCAAGGATCGAGAGGTGCGGATTGGTGTTGCTGCAGTGACTCCAGAGTTGTATCCATCTTGGAGCAAGTTATGATACTTTGTATTCATCGGTTTAATTGTCTCATGTTATCTTGTGTATGGTTTCCATTTATGTTTGGGAACACTTGTATATCATTGTACCTCTTGAACATTGTACTGTAATGTAACGTTAACCTTGTGTGGATATTGGCCATGGCAGTTGTTATTTAATATGTTAAGTTAATCACGTATATGTTGTATTTACGTACACAGATGGATTCTTATCAATGATTTATCTCTAAGTCGCGTAATGACTCTTCGTGTACCCCAAGGGGTGTATGTGTTAGTGAATCTACTTAAATGAAATTTATGTCATGACTTAATGTGTATTACATGTATGATATGTTAACTTTTAAAAAAAAAAATTGTGTTATAATTATTGTGTAATTGTCCTTTGGGGTTCCTCACACAAATGCATACACTCAAGATCTCTACCCCTAGGGAAACAACTCATGTCCTTCAAGTGAAAAATACAAGAATCCTTGACCAAACAAGAAGCCTTAAAATCACAAACTATAGACCAACCAACATCCGAAAATATCACTACTTTGATTAGACTGACAAATCATATCCTAATTGATAAGGCTCCATTTTTTAATTTATAGATTCCTTGCCCATAAAGTTTCTTAGAAAGAGAATCAAACTCCTTTTAAAATCTTATAGGAACTGGAAGCACCAAAAATTTATAGACTTATGAAAGATATTAACCTTTTATACTTATTAAAAAATGCAAAATATAATCACCTATCAACTAAATTACTTTTAACTATTATAAGTTACCAAATAGAAAACTCATAAAAACTAGTATAATATCTTAAATAAATCTATTTAAAAAACTTCAACAAATACCAAATTTGAAATATATATATATATATGGAAAATTCACTATCGGAAAATGTCAACAATTCACCATGGGAAAATTCAGGGCCAAGTAAAATTCATTGCTACAATTCATCGGAGTGGTGAATTTTTTGTGTGGATTAATTGTTTGCCGTGAATTTTCCTAGAGCCATGTATATATAGTTTAAACAACTATTTTACTTAAATTGGAAAAGCTACAATTTATTAAAGATTCTTTTTCTTCTAGTTTTGCATTAGCTATCTAAACTTTGTTTAGGTCTATTCTTTTTTTTAATTTCTCTTTATGTTAGATTCATGTCTAATTAAACTTTATGACTGTACCTCTCTACCACTTTTTTTTTTTTAATGGTACAATCCTTTGAACGATAAACTTAAATAATAAATAGAGAATAAAAATTCTTAATTTCACTAAAAACCACACATACAGTTTGTCCATATTAACATACAGTTTGTATATATGGCCTGCCATGGAGATCCTTTCACCTATCACACATAATGTTCTCCTCCAAATCTTATTTTATTCTCCTCATTCCATACAAGAAGATCAATCACACTACAGCTTTATTCCCTTTCTTCCCAAAAAAAAAAAAAACAAAAACAAAAACAAAAACAAAAAAAACGGATGTATTCCCAATGGAACTACAGTCATTGTAGATAGAATTATAGTCATTCACTCATAATATAATGATTTAGTTCTTTCATTATTGTTCCAGCTTTTATGCTTGCTTAGCACCAGGGATATGAAGTTTATAAAGGAGGAGAATGAATAATAATAATACATCTCGAAGTAATAAGTATGCTAAATATGGACAAACATTTTACAGTGTAAGTAAAGCAGAATGGTAATCAATTTGGTCTTACTACTAATGGTAATCACTTTGATCTCAGAACTCGTGGAAATATTCTCAAACAGTTTGAAAGCTAAAAATAACATGTGGCCCATTGGAGAAGATAACTTAAAACATATTCTTTATTATTAGGATTGAGAAAGCAGGCTGCCCATAAAATTGTTTAAGAAAAGAAATGAAAAATAAAAAAATCATTTGTATATTTTTTAATTGAAATTAAATGTATTTAAATTTATTATAATAGAATTAAATATATTAATATTAAGATTTAAAAATTGTAACACATTTATATATCAATATGGTTATAAATATGTTATATTTAATATTGTTTTGATATTGAGATTTTAAGTGTTTATAATATAAATAATATATCCAACAAATAAATATAAATTTCAACATTTATATAATCAAATTTTTAGACGTGTTTTCATCATGTAAATTATTTTATCTTTATTATATTTATCAATTTATATATTTAGATATTGTTATAAGTTAAAGTTATTAAAGTCTTGATTGTTAGTCAATATCAATTAAAAATTAAGTATAAATTTGCTTCTTTTTTAATTTTCTTATACTCTTTAGATGTAAGAAATCTTATATAATGGAGTAGTTTTTAAAATCTTATCTACCTACCTTAAGATACTCCAATGGTTTATGTGAGGCTTCTTGACCTTAAGATCATGGGTTCAAATCTTAGGGTGGGGAAAGTTAAAGAATATCAATTAGTATAAATGGGGAGCTCCTTGTGCAATGGGTAACATAAGTTACCCACCTTTTAACTCTAACAAAAAATTGTCTAATTAAGAAAATATAAGGAGCTCCTTGTGCAATGGGTTAAATATAAAAGTCAAGAGTAGTTTGATGGATGTTTTAGAGTCAAGAATTTGACTATCTATCATTCTGGAGCACTTCTACAAGTGCAAAATTACTATACCTAATTATAGATCTAAAGCTAGTGTGTAGATATGAGATGAAGTGCATGGATAAATGAATTGCACTACTTTTACCACGTGGATCTCATTTGTTTGGGTTTGTAAAACCTATATTTGCAAATGGGTGGTCTCTATGAACATTGTTTTGAAGTTTTCTAGGAAAGGATTAATTTTCTTTTGGTCAAATGCATGGATGTTAGAGCAATTTAACCAAAAAGAAAAAAAATTGAATAGGATCATGAGGTAGTCACTACATCTGTAATCAACAAACGAAGACAATTAGCAACTTTGTATAACCTTCCAATTAGTTACATGCAAAGAATAAAATTAATTTGGAAGGGGATAAAAATATATGTAACAATGATGTAAATCTTGGAAAGCTCAATAATCATGCATGAATATAAATATTTTAGATCATATGATAACATAATAAGATATTAAGATATGCTCCAAGGAAGCACCAATAATTGATAGGAAGTAAGGTGCTACCAACTTTGACCCCAAGTAGTGTTATAAAGCAAGTGAAATTAGAAATGAATGATAGATAAAGAATATTGTAAGAACCAACAAATGTGAGAGATCATCATGATAAGAACTAGAAAAAGTATAATCATCATAAAATATGTTAGCATAAAAATGAGAAATTAGTACATGTAACCTTCAAAAGATGTAAGCATGGGAATTATGAAATATCCCATAATAATCAAAAGAAAACATTATGTTAGTGTGAAAAACATTATCAACAATTTTAATCATACATTAAAATCATATGTATAATCATGTAATTGTATCATCAATATTGTAGAAAGGTGGCGAATTCCATGAAGGATATACCCCAAGGGAGACAACATATGAAGTAATTTTTATATCTCTAAATATGTAGATCGTGGAGGCTCCAAGTTTCAACCAACAATAGTGCTGCAAGTATAATCTTATATTAAAGAATATTTGTCCCAATTTTGTTAATGATAAGCACCCTCAATGAAGTGGCCTTCATCATGATAATAGGTTACATTACTTTTAGCCAAATTTTAATAATTAATTGAAATATGTGAAATAGATTCTTTTTTACCCATTTATGTTGTGACTTAGAAGATGGATATTTCTTGACATTACCATTGTCCTTTGGTAGCCAAGTAGTAGAGGGACTTTTAGATGTAAGAATGGGATTGCTAAATCTAAATTTCTCTCTTATTGATAAGGATCAAACCTTCCATTCTTTGGTACATAGAAAATATGATTTAAATAATATGTTATTTTTTCTTGTTGTGGAGAATGATAATTATTCTTTTCCTTCTTTTCTTAGGGTATTTTGGGGGATAATGGAGGAAATTAAGAGGGCTTCCTGTTCTCTTTTTATTATGTCATCATAATGTTTCATTTCTTTTTGCATTAAATTATTTTGAGAAACCTCATGAAGAAAATTTCCATTTTCATAGGGGATTCCTTGGAGCATTGATATAAGTATCCATGGTAAAATGAAGTTCAAATATGAAAATGAATCATAAAGGACCATTATAAACCTTCCTTTATGTACATGTTTAAGTTGATCTATAATATAACACACACTTTCAAGTGTTCAAGCCATGTCTTATCAAGTGAAACATTAAAATTGCTTAAGCAACAAAATGGAAAAGTACTAGAATTTTTGTAACCAATTCTAATAGGAAAATTAAATAAATCCAATTTATTAATCAATGCCATGGTATAAGAAACTTTTAGTAATATCCTTGAACAAGCATAATCACATTGAATGCTATGATAAAGAAAAAATGCCAGTACATATATTAACCTAATTTTTAGGACCTCTTAGAATACCATTTCCAAAATTTCTATAGAAAATACTAGTCACATATAGTGGGCCATAAGATTGGGCTATGTGCACCAAAATGGGGGGCAAAAAAGTGGCTGAATTATAATGTTTTAACCCAAGGTTGATTCTACTACATGTATAGTTTACTAGCCAAAGCTTGACTATTATGCTATGCTTACATAAGACCAATACCACTACTATGATTAGCTTGAAAACCCCTATCCCAATTGATAAGACTCCATTTTTTAATTAGCCGATAGGCTATATATAGAATGAACTTTCAGTAAAACCTATCTCATGCCATGTAAAACAAGTCGCATGTTGTTAAAATTTCTTTACGAAACCATTTTCAGCTACATATTTTAGTCATCACCGCCCCAGTTCAATCTTACAGCTATAAAGCAGTAGTGAAAAGTCATATCAACCCAAATTGATATTTTTCTGAGTTTTTCTTTTGCTAGTAATTTATTCTTGGTTATGTTGTGTGTGATGATTGGTTGACCACACGAATGTTATTGGTGTGTGTTGTGCACCCCTCTAGTCATGAGGATGAGTTGCAATGGCTGTTGAGTCCTACAAAAAGGTAACAGTGAGTCGTGCATTATGAGGCCATGGAGATTGTATATTCAATGCATATAATATCTATCAGTGTAACCCTTGCACTCTCCTGGTGCAAGTGCTAGTATATAATTTCATTTCTAATAGAAATTTCTTAGAAAGAAAGTCAAACTCTTGTAAAAAAAAAAAAGGAGCTGAAAGCACCAAAAATTTGTAGACTTATGAAAGATATTAAACCTTTTACACTTATTATAAAGTGCAAATATAATCACCTATCAACCAATTACAATTAACTAATATTAAAGTAAATAATATATAAAGAAAACTCATAAAAAGTAGTTTAATATCTTAAATACATCTATTTAAAAAACTTCAAGAAATGTCAATTTTGAACTATTTTATTTATTCTAGAATTATAAATACATACATACATATACATATATATGTGTATACATGTGTATACACATGTATACACATATATATGTATATGTATGTATGTACATACATACATACATATATTACATGTTTACTTTATTTTGTTTAAACAACTACTTTTTTTTTGAAAAAATTACAATTTATTAAGATCTTTTCTCTTCTAGTTTTGTATTAGCTATCTAGATCATGTTTAGATCTGATCCTTTTATTAATTTGTATTTATGTTAGACTTACATGTAATTAGAATTTACGAATATACTTCTCTACCCCTTTATTTTTTTAATATTATACTATCCTTTATACAATAAAATTAAATAAAAAATACCCAAAAAATCCTTAATTTCACTATAAACCACACACATTTTATTAAATTGTATAAACCAATAAAATATTAAAATGTCATAATTATGAAAAAAAAAAAACCGATTTTAATGCTTTTTCTATATTACGAATTCAAACTTAGCCCATATTAGCATACAGACAGCGGAACAAACGGTATATACAGCCTGCCATGGATTTCTTTTCACTTATCACACAGATGTTCTCCTCCAAATCTTATTTTATTATCCTCATTCCATACAAGATCAATCACACTACAGCTTTATTCCCTTTCTTTCCAAAAAAATAAAAAAATGATGTATTCCCAATGGATTATAGTTATTGTAGATAGAATTACAGTCATTCACTGCTACTATAATGATTTAGTTCTTTCATCATTGTTCCAACTTTTATGCTTGCTTAACACCGGGGATATGAAGCTTATAAAGGAGGAGAATGAATAATCATAATACATCTCAAAGTAATAAGTATGCTAACTATAGATAGACATTTTACACTGTAAGTAAAGCAAAATGATAATCAATTTGGTCTTACTACTAATGGTAATCACTTTGATCTCAGAGCTCGTGGAGATATTCTCAAACAGTTTGAAAGCCAAAAATAACATGTAGCCCATTGGAGAAGATAACTTTAAACATATTCTTTATTACTAGGGCTGAGAAAGCATGCTGCCCATAAAATTGTTTAAGAAAAGAAATGAAAATAACAAAACCATTTTATATTCTTTCACTGAAATAATATATATTTAAATTTATTATAAGAAAATTAAATATATTAATATCAAGATTTAAAAATTGTAACACATTTATATATCAATATGGTTATAAGTGTCTTTTATATTTAATACTGTTTTGATATTGAAATTTTAAGTATTTATAATATACATAAAAATGTCCAACAAATTAATATAAACTTCAACATTTATATAATCAAACTTTTAAATTTGTGCTTTCACACACGTAAATTATTTTATCTTTGTTATATTAATGAACTTGTATTTATTTAGATATTGTTATAAGTTAAAGTTATTAAAGTCTTGATTATTAGTCAATATCAATTAAAAGTTAAGTATAAATTTGCTTCTTTTTTAATTTTCTTATACTCTTTAGATGCAAGAAATCCTAGTATAATGTAGTAGTTTTTAAAATCTTATCTACCTACCTTAAGATACTCCAATGGTTTATGTGAGGCTTGTTGACCTCAAGATCATGGGTTCAAATCTTAGGGTGGGAAAAGTTAAGAATATCAATTAAATATAAATGGGGAGCTCCTTGTGCAATGGTAATTATGTTCTCTTTTGTTGCCAAAGTCAATTTGAACATTTTAAAACTAATACACAACAATAATTTTTATAACCCGCCTTTATTTTTTATTTTAGGTGACATAAGATTGCTTGTAAACCAAAATGATCACACATCAAATAATATGTATAATTATTATTTATTAGAAAATATATATTATTTCATTATTTATATTTTGAAAAGGGAGAATAGAATATTTTTTAATATGAAAGGTCCTAGGACATAATAATTAGATAATTACTCTAGGATTAATAGCCAAAATAAATTTTAATTGGAGTGAAGCATTAAAATAATTATTATAAAAAAATAGTGGTTAGTTGGAATCTAATCAATAAAAAATATCATGCCAGGTGTATGCATTTAATAATAATCTTGATGTTTTAGAATCAACAATTTGACTATCTATCATTCCGAGTCACTTCTACAAATGCAAAATCACTCTACCCAACTATAGATCGAAAGCTAGTGCGTAAATATGAGATGAAGTGCATGGATTTGAATTGCATTACTTTTACCACTTGGATCTATTCTTTTTGGGTTTGTAAAACCTATATTTGCAAAGGGATGGTGTCTATGAAAATTGTTTTGAGGTTTGATAGGAAAGGATTAATTCTCCTTTGGTCAAACCCATGGATGTCTAGTGTAATTTAACAACAAAGAACAAACATGAAATATAACAAGTAGTCATGGATTAATACATATATAATTATTTACGCAGAGTATTGTAGTATGGATAATCTATTTTTCACTTTCAATGATATTTTTTCTTTGATTGCCAAGGTTTTAAGTGCTACTTACATCATTTTAAATGACTGACTACATGATCTTAAAAATAAATCCAAAGATAGAAAGTGCAACTTCTTATGCTTTGATTCAAAACATAATGAAGAGTTGGAAGGATTAAATTAACCAAACTTAAACTTCATGTTTAGAAGTTAGAGGTTAATTGAGATAAATTACATATATGACTTAAAAGTCAACTGTGCAAATTATAGATCTAAAATTGGAAAAGAAAATGATAGATTGAGGATCATGATTGATGCATGGGAAATCATGATCCTTGGGAATATGTATATATGGGATCAAGTAAAGCTTGATTTATCTACTAGATCTCTATTAATTTATGCAATTTGTACATTTATCATTATATAAAGGAAAATTGGGTAAAAAATAGATAAAAAAAGGAAAAAAAGTGTAAGGTAAATGTAATTTTCACTATTAAATTATGTCTCCGTTTTGACTTGTATAAAAATAAATGTGAGGATGTATGTTAAAGTAGAAATAAAAATTCAACATGAAAATTTATTTATTCACACTCATAAAAATTGAGACAAATGAAACAAATTAATGATCTTGTATACCCTTCTAATTAATTTTGATTAGTGATATTATTTTATTTTAAAAATTATATATGAAAGAGTATATTTCAAAAATATAATATTTCTACACTCCATTAAAATTAATTAAAAAATATTTTTGCAAAAAACTTTTCGTATATGTATATATATATATATATATATTCTTTCCTCAAAACATTCTCTAATTTTTAGAATGGACATAACCAATTCACTGATTGATACATGAAAAGTTTGAGTTCATTATATAGAAAAAAACATTAAAATCAACCCCTTCATTTTCAATGATCTTTAACATTTTACTGGTTTGCATAATTTAGTAGAATGTGTTAATTTGTTTATAATTTTTATGAGTTTTATTTAAATATTATTAATTTAATAATTAAATAATAGTTGATTTATAAATTATTATATTTAATATTTTTATTATGAAAATTTATAATTATTTTGATAAAAATAAAAAAAATTCTTATTTAAAGATGAATAATTATATTAATTGTATTTATTTAGTATAAGTTATTTATATAATTTAATATAAAAATAGTAATTTATATTGAACAATAATAATTGATATATCCATTCTAGTATTATTATTCACATAAATAAAATTTATCACTATTTATTTTTATCAAAATAATTATGAACACTCAAAAATAAATAAATAAATTATAAAGAATTTGTATTTTATCTACCAACTATTTTTCTTTATAAAAAATAGCATTTATAATTTTTTTTTTAATATTCTTTTGAGATATATGTGTGTGTACAACTCGAGAAGTCATGAAAAATTATAAAAATATTTCCAAACATCTGTCATTAATCTCAACAGGTAACACATTTAGAAGGAACTTGAAATCCCCTTTTTTTTATATTGTCTCAAGTACAAAATTTATTTTGAAAAAATAGTCAAAGAAAGAAATTATAATTGAACCAATTTATTATAGATCTTTTTCCACCATGTGAAATCCTTAAATTCATTCTTATCCTCTTCTAATAACCGATATCCACTAGAAACCAAATAAACCCCTTTAGGATCATATTCGTAAGCTAAAACATTAGCCCCCTCCAAAGAACAACAAGGCTGATTAACTAGAATAAAAGAAAGGGTGGCATGAGACTCAAGATCTCTACCCCTAGGGAAACAACTCATGTCCTTCAAGTGAAAAATACAAGAATCCTTGACCAAACAAGAAGCCTTAAAATCACAAACTATAGACCAACCAACATCCGAAAATATCACTACTTTGATTAGACTGACAAATCATATCCTAATTGATAAGGCTCCATTTTTTAATTTATAGATTCCTTGCCCATAAAGTTTCTTAGAAAGAGAATCAAACTCCTTTTAAAATCTTATAGGAACTGGAAGCACCAAAAATTTATAGACTTATGAAAGATATTAACCTTTTATACTTATTAAAAAATGCAAAATATAATCACCTATCAACTAAATTACTTTTAACTATTATAAGTTACCAAATAGAAAACTCATAAAAACTAGTATAATATCTTTTATATATATATGGCTCTAGGAAAATTTATTGCCGTGAATTCACCAACGGAGCCAGCAATTCACCGACCGAAAATTAAGCGCATTAATAATTAGACTAGTGCACCTTTGTACCATCTTTTTTAATATGGTACAATCCTTTGAACAATAAACTTAAATAATAAATAGAAAATAACAATTCTTAATTTCACTATAAACTACACATATTTTATTAAACTGTAGAAACCAATAAAATATTAAAATGTCATCATTAAAAAAGAAAAAACTGATTTTAATGCTTTTTCTATATTACGAATTCAAACTTAGCCCATATTAACATATAGACGATATACGGTCTGCCATGGAGATTCTTTCACTTATCGCACAGATGTTCTCCAAATCTTATTTTATTATCCTAATTCAATACAAGATCAATCACAGTGCAGCTTTTTTCCGTTTCTTCAAAAAAATAAATAAAATGGATGTATTACCAATGGAATTACAGTCATTGTAGATAGAATTACAGTTATTCACTGAGAATATAATGATTTAGTTCTTTCATTATTTTTCCAGCTTTTATGCTTGCTTAACACCGGGGATACGAAGTTTAGAAAGGAGGAGAATGAATAATAATAATGCATCTCAAAGTAAAAGTATGCTAAATATGGACAGACATTTTACAGTGTAAGTAAAGCAGAATGGTAATCAATTTGGTCTTACTACTAATAGTAATCACTTTGATCTCAGAGCTCGTGGAAATCTTCTCATACAGTTTTAAAGCGAAAAATAACATGTGGCCCATTGGAGAAGATAATTTAAAACATAAAAGCAGGCTCTCCATAGAATTGTTTAAGAAAAGAAATAAAAAAAAAAACCATCCATTCAAAATTTTTGTATATTTTTCACTGAAATATATATATATAAATTTATTATAAGAGAATTAAATATATTAATGGCAAGATTTAAAAATTGTAATACATCTATATATCAATATGGTTATAAGTGTCTTTTTATATTTAATATTGTTTTGATATTGAAATTTAAAGTGTTTATAATATACATAAAAATGTCCAACAAATAAATATAAATTTCAATATTTATATAATCAAAATTTTAAATATGTATTTTCACAGATGCAAATTATTTTATCTTTATTATATTAATAAATTTATATTGATTTAGATATTGTTATAAGTTAAAGTTATTAAAGTCCTGATTGTTAGTCAATATCAATTAAACGTTTAGTATATATTTGCTTCTTTTTCCATTTTCTTATACTCTTTAGATGCAAGAAATCTTATTATAATGTAGTAGTTTTTAAAATCTTATCTACCCACCTTAAGATACTCCAATGGTGTATGTGAGGCTTCTTGACCTCAAGATCATGGGTTCAAATCTTAGGGTGGGAAAAGTTAAAGAATATCAATTAGTATAAATGGGGAGCTCCTTGTGCAATGGGAAACATAAGTTACCCACCTTTTAACTCTAATAAAAAAATGTCTAATGAAGAATATATAAGGAGCTCCTTGTGCAATGGGTAACTTAAGTTATAAAATCATTTGCATTAATAAAGGCCTAAAAACATATTGAGATAAATGTCTATTTAACTATTCTTGGTGTTATTTCATTTCCCTTAAAGTCCATATCATAATTTGGGAGAATGAATTAAATCATTAAATTTTTGTGGCCACCTACTATAATGACTTTGACTTCTTGCTAGGTTGTTTCATCAAAGATCTCCATTATTTAAAAAATTCCATTAAGCCGATCTAGATAGAAGAAAATGCCAAATGTCCTTTAGATCCACATCACCAAAATGGTCTCTACTAATAGCCATTTATACATTTCTACCTAAGTTATAGTTGTTTCTATAGTTAATTCTTGATTGTGTTGATGTCAATTTTTTTTTTTTATCAGTGAGTTAGGGCGATGCTACTTAAGTGACTTAGGTTGATGTTGTTAAAATCACACATCGAATAGTGCTATTGAAGTGACATAAGTTGAGGCTATCATAGATGCAATTATGTTCTCTTTTATTTTTGATTAATGATAAACAGGTTTTGAAGGGTTCTTGAAACTCGGAACAAAAAGAGCAGTCGCAACAAAGATAAAGCAATAGGCTACCCACCCAAAACACCAAAAAAAGGTTGATTACAGAGACGTCAGCACACTATCAACATGAAACAATAGCACACATCAACAAGAACAAACAAAAAAAATAGAACAAACAACCATTAGAGAAGTTCCTTGAGCATCCTAGCCACCTCCAGGTCCTTGGAAATCTTCCTGTCATGCATCGCCATGACTTCCTCCACATCCTTCCTAGGCACCATTTTTCTTTTCTATGTTTTACTCTGAGTATGAACACTTGGCCTCGTGCCCATGTCCATGGTTTGTGGCTCCATTTCAACATTCTCCCCCATCCCCATGTTTGCCTGCTCACTGAAAAGAGATATGCCCGTCCATTCCTTTTCCTTCTCATTAAGAAACACAAGACCTTCCATTGAGGCCTCTAATTTCTCCCTGCTAAGATTAATGATTGTGTACATGTACTTGCACAACTGTCGATAATTATTTTCCAACAAAGACAGCCTTGAGCCATAGTCTTTCTTCAAATTGGCCAACTCATTCACCACATATCCCACATTGGAATTCAACGACTTGGCCAAACCAAAAATGGATTCCTTCTCCTTAAGACTATGAAGCATGGAAATATTGCATTGGGAAATAGTGTCATGCTTGTTGTGGAGGACTTGAACCTCCTGAACAAGCCACATCAGCAAATTGAATGAGATGTCGACCCCTTCCTTAACCAGACCCGAGGCTTGCGAAAAGTCCACGACCCCCCAAAATAACCCTCTCCCCTGATGGGACCTCACGGGGGGATCATCATCTTGAAACCCATTGGGATTAATTTTGGACTTACCTTTGTCTTTGGAGGCCAATGCATGGATAGAATTGTCCACATCAATCATACTATTCACCTTTCCAGCAAGAGGGGTCCCTCCATCAACATCAAAACCCAAGTTCAAATTCCCCAAATTTGCCACCTCATCACCCTGAAAACCCTCAGAGACCTCCGAAAACTTTTCTGCCACCACCTTAGAGCACACCAGTCCCTAAATCTTAGCCTTCTTTCCTTTGCAAAACCCCTCCTCAACATCTTCATCATATACCTCCTTAATTTTGTGCTTTCTGCATGGGAGGGAGGGTTTGGCCTTACTAGTAGAGGGTTTCTTCCCACCAGTTGAGGGTCTATAGTTTAGGTTAGTGTTGTATCCATCCAACCATGCCTATGACTCCACCTCAATTTTTGTCCCCTCACTCTCAATGACCTCCTCAACTTGACACTTCCCACTCCCCTTCTTTTTTGAATCAAGGGGATGAGGAGCTTCACCAACCTAGTTAGCCTTAATGAAATCAACTATAAGAAGCATTTAACCATCATACAAGAATGGGTTTCTAGGATTCATTCTAAAATTCACAATCCCCTCTTCCAAAGAAAGCAACAGGTAGAAGGGGAAGGAAATGAGCTTACCATGCTGAAAAGGATTTAACATCACAAAGTGGTGACCATATAGGGCCATGTACTTGCCATCTAGGGTGAAATACCGCATGAACACCAAATCCACATCCTGCCAGATGGGTTTAATCTTGGACCTATCATATCCGCCGCAATCCAGCCTCACCATCTTAGCTCTCTCTCTGTCCCAAAGAAAATTCAGCCTGGTAGACCTTGACATATTCTTGTCTTTTTAGAAATTTCTTCCTTTGGTCGACATCCCAATAACCTCAATAATAAATTCCTCACTAATGGTGGTATCGACTAAGGGTGATCCCACAAAGCTAGTTTACAATTTCTAGGAGATTCTAATTTTTGCTGAAATCACATATTTTTAGAAAATATAATGATTTAAGCCTTAAAAATTTCCATTTAAAGCATTCCAATTGAAGAGGGTTTGATCAAACCACCTAGATCAACCCCCTTGGATAGAACCCTGCTAGTTTTAAACCATACCTATAACAGAGTCTCCTTTACACCTATCAAAATGCTGATAAAAAACCACTTTTGATTTACCTTTTGGGGATCAAATGAATTCATTTAAAATTTATTTTTGTAAGTATATAGTCCTTATTATAAGCTTCCCAAAAGTATAATTTTAAATAAATTTAATTTTATTATATATTTATATTTTTTTGTAGGTTTTTTCACCAAAATCAAACTCTTTGTTAACATGTGGAAAAATAGAAGATTATCAATTTTTTTGAAAATATGAGATGCACAGATATTGAAGTCCTTGATCCAAACAAAAAAAATGAATTTTGATACATACAAAAAATTTATGTTTATATGATCCGTATGTCTGAATTGTAATTGGTTTGACTTGAAACTTGATTAAGGAAAAAATATTCAATAAAACACTATGAAATAATTGGAAGCACTAGATATCACAAATATAAATTTGATAAAAATAGAACTTTTATCCTTCATGGAAAAAAAGTTGTGTTATATAGTGAGTGTCACTCCTTAAAAATGGTGTTTACTAAAAAACTAGTTTTCGAAGGAGATGGAAAAACAAGTGCAATCTAATTCCAAAAATTTTGAAAAAAATATATTTAGAATCTATAGAAAAAATGCCACAAATCACTAGTTTGCATCATCTTCAAATTCCTCACGGTTTAGCGCTATAGGTGCACAAAAGTGAAGATTTAGTTAGAAAAAATTAGTTCAGTGTCGGTTTGGCCAAAAATTGTAACTAGTATGTGGGATCACCCCAAACAAACTCAGAACCCGACCATTGCTAGGCATCAAAAAAATCTTTGGAGACACTAGTTTTAAAGCCATGTAGCCTTTCCATAAAAGGGGTCACCCCTCCCTTTTGCAGGGCAACCCACACATCAAAAATGGCCTTGAAATAATCACAGGAAAGTGACTCCATTTCGCACCTCTCCCCATCCATCATCAAATGCTTCATAGATGTAGGAAAAACAACAAATGGTTGCGAATATGCACTATGGAAAGAGGAAACAAAACACCTAGAAAGCGTGTGTGTCTGCCAAGTGCAGTACTGAAGACAATAATGGTGAGGAGGCTCATACATTTACGATTTGGATGCCCAAAACTTCCAATGATCATCGCCAGTGTGAAGTATCTAATCAACTAGGGATGTCCATGATAACCACACAAGTCGTTAGCCGAGGAGATGGCTTCCACCAATGAACTAAGATTTATCATTATTAAGTAAATTAATTAACTCAAAGGCTAGGATATCATTATCCTCCCAATTCCTTGCTAACGTCACCCCTTGATTCACCTCCCTAAAGGCGTGGGATATATAGACTTCATTAAAATCTTGCAAAATGGCAAGGGCATCCAAAATGAAGTTTTTAATAGTCCTTGAAGGGGGAGAACCCTTGCTTAGGCAATTAGTTATATCAAGGGAGTCTCCTTCGATCCATAACTTTGAGATCCCCTTGTCCCTAGCCAACTTTATGCCATGGAAGGCTGTAGTAGCTATTATGTTCTTTTTTGTTACCAAATTTATTTCGAACATTCTTTTGACTCATAATTTATCTAAATATGACATTACATCTAAAACTAACACAACGTTTTTTTTCATAGCTAAGTTTATTTTATTTTTGGATGATGTAAGGTTTGCTTGTAAACCCAAATGATCCTACAAAAAATAATATGTGGATTTTTTTATTCAAAATTATATATATTAAATATCATTATTTATATTATGAAAAGGGAGAATATAATATTTTTAATATGAAAGGTCCTAGGATATAGTTCAATTAGATAATTATTCTAGGATTAACAACTAAAATAAGTTTTAATTGGAGTGAAGCATTAAAATAATTATAATAATTAAATAAATGGTGGTTAGTTGGAATCTAATCAACAAAAAATATGGTGTAAGTTGTATGTACTTTATTTATCACTAAATTAAAAAAATCAAGAGTAGTTTTACAAATGTTTTAGAATTAATAATTTGACTATCTATCATTCTAGATCACTACAAGTGCAAAATCACTCTACCTAACTATAGATCTAAAGCTAGTGTGTAGATATGAGATGAACTGCATGGATTTGAACTACACTACTTGTACAACTTGAATCTCATTTGTTTGGGTTTGAAAAACCTATATTTACAAAGGGGTGGTGTCTATGAAAATTATTATGAAGTTTTCTAGGAAAGGATTAATTCTCCTTTGGTAAAACCAATGGATGTCTAGAGTAATTTAATAAAAAAGAATAAAAATGAAATATAATAAGTAATAAGTAGAATAATTTTAGTATGGATGACACAAGAAGGTACTCCCCTCTACCAACCACTCAAACAAAAATAGTTTTCCCAAGCACAACTCTACCCGGATTCAACACTCCATAAACAAAGATTGCAACAAAATTGGATTTTATTAATTTCAATTCAAATACATATAC
>VDFB02280249.1:0-12586 GCA_007258455.2 Sequoia sempervirens | reverse complement strand
GGACTTGAAGTTGGTTGCTTTGAACTTTCTCCTGCTTGAACTGGGTTGATGTTATTACTTTGGATTTCCTCTTTGAATTCTCCAATTTGTGTCGAGAAATTGTCTAAGTATGGAAATCTGTTTGGAACACTCTTATTGTCACCATCTGATTCTGATTGGAAGCTTGTCTTTAACTCTTCAGGAGATGAAATCCCTCAAGAAGTTGCCCTGATTGCTTCAACAGGTCTGGGATTGTAGATGCAATCCTTCCAAGATGTCTGGATATCCATTCAAATGTCTTGAATTTGGAGAAGAATGCCCCTGTGCTTTCGCCATGATAGAGGAAATTGGAATTTTCTCTATGAAGTATTTCCCATACTTAGCCAAATTTTGGCTATTCAAGTTCATTTTGTACCACCTTCACACGGACTATTCAACATTTAGCCAAGGTTTTGGATGAACTTTGCCTGTGGATTTTTCTTCAATTTTGAATTTGGCTTGTGCTATGTAGGACAAATTCCATCCTTGGACAAGGATTTTATTCACTTCCTCTTTATTTTCCTCTTCATCCTTCCTGTTTTTTGTCCAACACTTAGTGAATTCTTCTCCCCAAGGTATCAACACTTAGCCAATTTTCTCATCCTCTCCTTGGGCGGACTTCACATGAGCTTGGACGTTTTCTCTCTCGGCCTAAGTCGGACTTCAAGCCACTTTGGACAAACATCTCTGGGGATAAGTCGAACTTTCTCTAGTGCTTACCATCTTTTCTCTTAAATTGGGGTGAACTTTCTCAACACTTTGACATTTCTTTTCTTGGTCTAGGTTGGACTTTGCGTCATGTTTGCCATTGTACTTGGCGGATCTTATGGATATTCGGACATACCTTCTCCAAGCAAAGTCGGACTTTGTAAAGGTTTGGACATGATGTGCTTGGGCAAAGTTAGACTTTCTTGTGCCGTCCACCCATTGAGCAAGGTCGGACTTCACTGGTACCTTTCCAAATTTTTGAATTTTTACTTAGCCAATTCTTTGAGTTTCCTTGGCTGGGCGGACTTCATCAAGCCTGGGACAAGTGCATGGCGGACTTTGAGAACTTCTTTCCATTTATCTTCCCAAGGTAAGGCGGACTTAGAGATTTCTTGCCAAGAGATAGGTCGGACTTTCCACTAAGCTTGCCATTTTTCATCTCCCTTCTAGGCACTTCATGCCTTACAATATTTTCCACCATGATTGAGAGCGGATTTTGGACTATCTTTGGACACTTCTCTAGGTGGACTTTGCCTCATGCTGGACATCTTCACCTTGGGCGGACTTGAAGCTTGCCTTTCCATCCATTATTTTGTCCAAGGCATTTCATATTTTTAAGTATTTGGAAATAAATTATTAAAATATTAAAATATTTTAATTCATTTCCAACCTGTTCGTGATGGACCCATGGCTATTTCGATCTTCTCTTCATTTTCTTTGGCCAAAAGTTTATTTTCCAATTTTATTCCCAATTTTGTCTAGCCAAGCCAAAATTTTAGCCGTTCCGTCGATAAATGTTATGCCAGATCCTTATTTTTCCCTGCCATGGCGAATTTTTTATTGCACTGAGCTTATTTTCTTCTACCAAAGTCAATTTTTTTCTTGCTCAGACAAATTTCTCTAGGCAAAATCTTTGTCTGGATGTCTTTATTAGGCGAATTTCCATGACGCTTGACAAATTTTATCCCTTCTGGCCAAGGGCGAGTTCTCCTTTCCCTTTGCTTTGTGCATCTTTTCTCTGTATATTTGACCAAATTTATCCAATTTTGTCTAGACATCCAAACTTTAGGCGAATTTTTTTCTTCCCTCTTCCTTTCATACTAGGCGAACTTCATTTTATTCTTTGCCATAGCCTAGGCGGACTTCCTTAAGTCTTTGCCATCTTCCATCAAGGTATGGCGGATTTTCTACTAGGCTCACCTTTCATACTTAGCCCAAAATTCACATTTCTCCTCTTGAAAATGTCAAAATACTTGGCCAAAATTCAATTTTCCTTCCTTTTAGACCTCTATACTTAGGCAAATTTTCGGATTTTCTCCTTTTAGGCACCAAACACTTAGCAAATATTTAATTTTTTTCTCTTCTATGCCATGGCGGACTTCCCAAGTGTTTGGCCAAGTGAAGGGCAGACTTTCCAAGGTCTTTGCCATCTTCTATCAAGGTTGGGCGGACTTTGGACATGTCTTGCCAAAGCTAGGTGGGGTCTGAAATTTCTTTGCCAAGTCCCACTTTTTAAGAGCCGACCCCCTTTAAGTCCTTGCCATTCCTTGCTATGTCCCACTTTTTAAGGGCCGACCTCTTCAAGTCCTTGCCATTCTTCGCTACGTCCCACTTTTTAAGGGCCGACCTCTTCAAGTCCTTGCCATTCTTTGCTACGTCCCACTTTTTAAGGGCCGACCTCTTCAAGGTTGAACATGTTGCTTAATGGCGAATTTTCCAGACTTAGACAGAATTGTACCATGAATTTTATATGCTCTTTTGGATGATTTTTGGTGATTTTTACCTCAAATCTGACTGATTTTTCGATGATTTTTCTAGAATTTGATGCTTTTGGGGTTGATTTTCCTCGGCTTTTTGCTTGCTTTTCCAGATTTTTCACTTGATTTTTCAGTTTTCTCTTTGATTTTTCAATGATTTTTTGATTTTTTGATTGATTTTTGGATCTAAAGATGGAAAGTTGACTCGTTGACCAGGGTTGACTTTCTAAAAATAGAAAAAGCAAAATCCCTAAAAAATAGGGAACCCCGTTTGGTCCAAAAATGCCAAAAATGAAAAAGCAAAAAAGCAAAAACGCAGATCCCCTAAAAAAAAGGAAGTGTCAGAATTGGCCGAATGCACAGGCAATCTTCGTTTCCTGGGCCTTCTGAGCACTTCTGTGATGTTAGGCACTGATTCAAGCATGGATTATTGACTTGGCTCGGATGACTCTTAGAAGACTGACTTGAAACTCTCAAAATGATGACCTCATTGTAAAAAGACAAGTGATAAGTAGTTACGACGCCGAGGCAAAAAGTGAAAACAAGGGGTCCCCATTTGCAATGGGGCGATGTGTGAAAAGGTCACAACAGGTACCACCACCTGTGTGCAGCTCCATAAAGGTGCATAACAATATATTTTATGGGCTCTTCTTCAGGCATGGAGTTTTGATCTAAGTATGTGTCCACCCTCTGAACCCATGCACTCGCTGAAATCTCACTAGACCTGTCAAAGAAAGGAATGCCAAGTTCTCCAACTTTCCATCAAAGATCATTAAGGTGTCCTCTATGGCCCCTGTTATGCATGTGACTCATCCTGAGCTCTATATAATCCCGCAGTGACATGTCATGCTGAATGTAATGGCCCTTGCCAAATCCGATCCAAAATTTCTGATTTTGTGCCTTTGGAATTTCGTCAAACAGTTTGCTTTTAAAGTCTGAATTTGCTGATTTGGATTTTCAGTTTGAAATGCTTTTGTTTTTGATGCATTCCAAAGATGCAAATAACTTGAAATTGAATGCTAAACAACTTCTAGAAGAGAATGAACAAAATTCAAGATGTTTTTTTTTTTTAATTTTCTCATGCCTTTAAATGACAACTACTTAGAAAATATGCACCTACAGCAATAAGACATTTCATCATACAATTTGCAGTCAAACCCCTTATATCTCCAAAATGATATTGCACTAAAATGGAAATGTCTACAATACTGAAAAATGATATGCAAATCAGACCTATTTTATATGAGTTTTTATATTCCTTGCAACATGAAATATGACTAAGACTAAGTGCCAACTTCTTGTGTAAACACCAACATTAAATACACATCCACTTGACTCTATTATGACTAAATTTACAATGCTAGATGGTGTCGTGACCTTTTCACACATCACCCCATTCAAAATGGGGACCCCCTATTTTTTGCTCCGTTTCTGGTCTTTTGGCTTTGGTTTTCTCTCTCTCTCTGTTGTCTGCCTTTCCGGGGATGTGCCAGTCTTTGAGCTTAAACTTGAAGTTTTGGCTAAGTCTGTAGAATTAGGGTTTTGAATCTTTCGGCCAGTTTGAAGTCAAATTGAGTGAGCAAATTGAAGTCTGAGCTTGACACTGCGTCCAGAGCACCTTAACCTACTTGCCATCAAATTTTGAGTTGAATCTGACAACTTGCTATTTTTAGCAGTCTGGGCTTCAACGGCCATTTTCAGGGTTTGCATGCAAAGTTTTTCGGTCCATGTCTAGAGAATATTTTTGGTTTTTCCGAGACCTACGCAATGATATAACATGCAAGATGAGATGATAACTTTATGCAAAATTGTCTTCGGAGACTATTTTTAGGGTTTGCATTTTGGAGTCTTCAACGCATGTCTGGATATTCTTTGTGGGTTTTTCAGGAGCTTCACAGTGATGTAACATGCAAACCAGGATCAAGACCTTTTTGCAGAGTTGTCTTCGGAAGCAAATTTTAGGGTTTGCATGTTGGATTTTTTAGTGCATGTCAGCATATTCTTCATGGGTTTTTCAAGAGCTACGTAGCAAGGTAACATGCAGGCAAAATTGATCACTTTTCAGGAACTTACTATTTTTAGCCAATGCCCGTATGCAGTCCAGTTTGTTGGGTTTTTCTAGGTCTTGTGAGATCTTTCAGGCCGTGTCATATGCAAACACATCCGGTAGCTGATTGGTCACTTTTTCAGACACTTACTATTTTTAGTAGGATCACTTCGGCAATTGCCCAACACTTCAACGTCACGAACAAAGCAAAATGCAATAGAAACAGGGTCAAACGAAGATCATTTGATCGACATGCAAGTCAAATTAGGGTTTCCAGCTTCAAGACCTAAAATGAGGGGTCAAATGCCAAAATCTCTGAAAACTGATCTATCCCATCGCAATCAATATCTTTCAAAGAATCCACTGGTAAACTTTGAAGGCAATCCAAGCACTTACTATTTATAGTAAGTCACTTCTCAAACAGGCTATAATGTAATGTCCCCTTTTTCATGAGCGTTGGAGTTTAGAGAAATTAGCCTATTCCTGATCCTCGTAGGCTAATAGGGCTTGATAAGAGGGTTGTTTGGCAGATACCCAATTGATTGGTTGACTCATTTCATGATTTCATAAAGGTTTTCCTAGTATCATCATGGATATTTCTATTTTTGGAAACCTTATTTTTATATTATAATGTTATATTGCACTTTAGGAGTTGGGTTATATTTATATTATTATAAAGTGCAATATTAAAATATTAAAATAATAAAATAATATTTCTTCTAGAAGGTGACTTGGAAAAGTTTTAAAAGGAGGCTGACCTATTGAGAAAAAAGAATAAATAGACATTGAGGGCTCATTTCCTAGCAACCAAATTTGTTGTTGATGTGCATTGTGGAGCCTAGGGTTTCTGCAGTTGTCACAGTTGGCCATTGAGAATGAAAACTCTCAATTGGTGAGCAATTTTGAGGGTGTGAAATATCACTTGAATTATTGCAACTGGAAGAAAGTTACTTCAGACTTTCTATTTGTGCTTCATTGTAAAAACTTAGTGGCCTTTGGCCAAGTTTTTGAATGGTTCGATTTGAAGAAATTGTTGAAGACATTTTTGCTTTGAAGAGTCTTCATCTTATTGGTTCGATCTGCATATTTGCATTCTAATATTGAAATCAGAGTTTTTTGGTTATGCTGACAACTTCTTGGTGTTTCAATTGTAGTCAAGATAGTTTATGTTTGTCTGATTGAAGGGACTATTGTAGAGACATTTTGGTGTAGTCTTCATCAAATTGACATAAGAAAAGGTTGAATTGCATCAGCACTCAGATTTTATTTCAGTCATCTTTGAGTCTGCATAAAGCCACGATTTGGTTTATTGTGTCTTCCATTGGCATTGAATTGAATACCATTTGAGGCATTGATTTGACAACCATTTGGCACTCTCACATTGGAAGAAGATTTGAATTAAAAGGGGAGCGATCTGGAAGTTAACTCAGTCATGTTTGGACGCCATTGGAAGGTTAAGATTTGCTGATCACAGTCTATGCTTGGTCTGAAATCAAGCTTCCAGCCTGGGCACAACATTTGTGAAGACTAGGAGATAAGTCTTGGCAAAGATTAGAAGACCTTTGGTGACCATTTTAAATAATTTACAATCTGATGTGAAGAACAGGGGCCGCTCTTGGAGTGACTCGATTTCAAGTGAAGAGGCTTTCAAAAATTCCAAATAAATTTCTGATGCATGGTTAGGGTGTATAGAAGCCAATCGCTGCATTTTGAGGGGGAGAAAATGTCAAGTCCCCGTTTTTGGCGAGCATCAGTGATCGTGAGATTGGCCTATCATGAGACCCTCGTAGGCTGACAGAGTGGTTAGAGGGTCGTTTCGGAGCTTGGCTCAGCGTCAGATTGGCAGTTTTGATCAATTGGCTTTCGTTCGGGCTCATTCAGAGACATTTTGCCGAATTGCTATTTTTAGCAGTTCCTAGCAGGCAGAGTGGGACCACTGCTATTTTTAGCAGTATGGCTTTGGCGGCATCCGGATTCACTTCAGAGTTCGTCAGCTTCAGACAGAACCGTAAACGGATGAGTAACGGGCGAGATATTAATATTTAATTATATTAATTAAATATTAATTAATTAATGATTATATTATAAAGTTATAATTTTTAATTATAACTTAAGTTATCTGCCTTGAGGGGTGCGCCCATCATCAGGAAGGGGCCAGTGGGACATTTAAATTAATATTAAAATATTTGACAGGAAACTATTGAAAATAATAAAAGAATTAAAAGTCAATATTTTAATAATTCCCTATTATTAAGGAATTCGCCCTTTTGTGAGGATAAAGGGTTTTGCATTGAAAAATGAGCGATTATTACAGTTGTTGAATCAGGAATTGATCAAGTCATTGCCAGAGCACTGAGACTTTAGGGTTTCATCTCGAAATCGTCGGAGAACGAGCCATCTCCTTCGAAGCAGTTCAGAGGATGTGAAATAACATCTGATTTATTGCCAGTTGAGAAATTTCTTCATGCAGGAGGAATTACAGAGCATCACAGTTGATTCTAACTTCAGAGATTTATTATCTTCAGGGTTTTTTTACCAGTGTTGCATCCAGAAGTCACCCATTCTACAAAACGCATCTTTTTAGGGTTTAGGCAGTGATTTAAGGAAGGCCGTACTTTGTACTTGCTGTTTTGTACATCTGGCCGTACCATTGATCTTCAAAATAATTCATTTACTGAGCCTCAGCACATCTCTTTCATCCAGAAGGCATCTAATTACTTGGGCGCACCTATTCTTATCATTCAGAGACTTCAGAGAGGGGGCCGTACAAACTTATTTGCTGCTGTCAGCAGTCCGTACCTTCACTGTACCTGGGCCGTACTTCTTCAGAAAGGCGTGCTTGTTCTTGAGGAAAAACGCCTGTCTCCAGAGATGCCAGTCTTTACTTGTGAGGGCGCTGGAATCCTGAGAACCATCTGAGACAGTTGCAGAGAGGAGAAAACATTTATTGCATCAGCCGTACCTTCTGTATCAGATTACCAGCATGCTGATTACCAGGTTTTTTACATAATAAATTTGTTATTCTCTCATGCATGCTTCCAGAACTTCTTGTATTGTTGCCAGTTGATCAAATAAAAGCAACACCATTATTCTAGCTTGTAATTTCTATGCATATTGAGGATCTATGATTTTTATATCATTTATTATCATTTTCAAGAAGAGCCGTACCCTTTCATTTATTGCATTGAAAACACTAAATTTGCAAAAAAACCTAAAACCTTCAGAAAGTCAAACAAAACAGTCAGAATCCGTATCTGTAGAAACCCCTGTTTCCTCTAACTCTGAAATATGACAATTTTGTTTAACTTTCTGAAGGTTTTGAGTTTTTTTGACCATTTCTAGGGTTTTAGGCCTTAAATGCAATGGTACGATTTTTGCAAGGAATTGGAAATAAAATTCACTAAAAATCAAATAGCTCTGGAAATGAAATAATATCAATGCCAATATCCTTTATTCAACTTTTCTACTGATTACAATGATACCCAGATGCATGCAATAGATAAAATAATGAATTTGCAATATTTTATGAACCTAGAAATCGCTGCAACAGAAGTACAGTAATGTACGGCTGTGGTAAATGATGATCTTCTCCCTCTGGATGATAACGTCTGATGATGTCCAAATGGCCTGCGCCTGTACTGGAGATTGTGGGAAGTGAAGGAAAGAGGCGTTTCTCATATGATGAAGAAACACACCTTTCTCAGCAAGTACGGCCTGACTGTATAGTACGGCCTGCTGTTGCACAAAATGAAGATAGTACTGCTCACTGGTGATTGGTGTCTAAACTCTGGCACTAGCAAATGTTCCTGATACCCTGGCGCCACCACAGGTGAAAGATGGAAACCAAGTGTTAGGTATTTTCTCCAGAGATCACAACTCGTCCTTTTCATGACAGTACGGCCAAGTACAGTTTGCTGATGTGAATAAATTAAAAGTACGGCCTTTCAAGAAGATCTAAATGCAAAGCTTATGGCGCCTAAATTGCTTGATAACTCTTGGAGGAAAGTATCTCTCTGAACCCCTGAGTAAGCTTTGAGATCTGTATTCCTGAGAGCTTGGAGATGGTACGGCCTGCTGTACAAAAAGTACGGCTACAGCAGCAATCATTAAATTTGTACGGCCCTCTTCTAAACCTCCAAACAACGATAGAATAAACCTTCTGGAATGGATTGCCTTCTGAAAGAATAAACTCTCTGAAACCCTGATGAAGACCTCTGTGAAGTTCAATAAATTCTCTGAAGCTCTGTAACTTCTTCTGGATGAAGAAATCCCACGACTGGCAATAAATCAGATGTTATTTCACATCCTCTGAACTGCTTCGAAGGAGATGGCTCGTTCTCCGACGATTTCGAGATGAAACCCTAAAGTCTCAGTGCTCTGGCAATGACTTGATCAATTCCTGATTCAACAACTGTAATAATGGCTCATTTTTCAATGCAAAACCCTTTATCCTCACAAAAGGGCGAATTCCTTAATAATAGGGAATTATTAAAATATTGACTTTTAATTCTTTTATTATTTTCAATAGTTTCCTGTCAAATATTTTAATATTAATTTAAATGTCCAACTGGCCCCTTCCTGATGATGGGCGCACCCCTCAAGGCAGATAACTTAAGTTATAATTAAAAATTATAACTTTATAATATAATCATTAATTAATTAATATTTAATTAATATAATTAAATATTAATATCTCGCCCGTTACTCATCCGTTTACTGTTCTGTCTGAAGCTGACGAACTCTGAAGTGAATCCGGATGCCGCCAAAGCCATACTGCTAAAAATAGCAGTGGTCCCACTCTGCCTGCCAGGAACTGCTAAAAATAGCAATTCGGCAAAATGTCTCTGAATGAGCCCGAACGAAAGCCAATTGATCAAAACTGCCAATCTGACGCTGAGCCAAGCTCCGAAACGACCCTCTAACCACTCTGTCAGCCTACGAGGGTCTCATGATAGGCCAATCTCACGATCACTGATGCTCGCCAAAAACGGGGACGTGACAGAAAAATCACCAGCAAGGAGAATCGAATTCTATTATCAAGGCAGCCATAACTCCAGGTTTTCTATATGTTGTCATTGTATTAGATAAATTATTTCTTCATTGTATTCTTGCTGTTTGTTGTGACCTTTTCACACATTGCCCCATTGCAAATGGGGACCCCCAGTAGTTTGCTAGTTTTTAGGGTTTTGCCTCCGCGCAACGGTTTCATGGGGTCACTTCTTTCAAAGTTTCAAGTCAGTTTTCTGAGAGTCATCCGAGCCAAGTCAATAATCCATGCTTGAATCAATGCCTAAACATCATGGAAGTGATCAGAAGGTCCAGGAGACTAGGATCGCCTATGCTTTTGGCCAATTCTGACACTTCCTATTTTTTAGGGAATCTGCTTCTTGCTTTTTCGTTTTTTCATTTTTGACATTTTTGGACCAAACGGGGTTCCCTATTTTTTAGGGATTGTGCTTTTTCTATTTTTAGAAATTACTATTTTTAGAAAGTCAACCCTGGTCAATGGGTCAATGTTTCTATCTTTACATCCAAAAATCAAAAAAATCATTGAAAAATCAAAGTGAAAATTGAAAAATCAAGTAAAAAATTAGGAAAAGCATGGAAAAGCGAGGGAAAATCTGAGAAAATCAACCCAAAAGCATGAAAAAATCTGGAAAAATCAGTCAAAAATAGGTAAAAATCTGAGGAAACTCACCATAAAAATCAACCAAAGGACATGAAATTCATGACAAATTTTGCCTAAGTCTGGAAAATTCGCCATCAAGAGAACATGTTTAGCCATTAACAAAGTCGGCCCTATAAAGGAGGGAAGGTAAGGATGGAGAGTTCGCCATCAAGAAGAGAATGAAGATGTCGGCCCTTAATTTGAGGGACATGGCATAAAGGTGTTGAAGTCCGCCCATGCCATGAGGATAAGATGGCAAGATACTTCCAAAGTCCGCCATGCCTTAGAGAGAAAAATGGTAAGATATTTCCAAAGTCCGCCATGCCTTAGAGAAAAATGGCAAAGACCCTTCAAAGTCTGCCCAAGCCTTAAAGAAGAATTGGCAAGACCTGTGTGAAGTCCACCCTAGAAAGAAGGGACGCCCAAGACCAAGTAAAGTCCGCCATGACTTGAGAGAGGAATGGAAAGACACTTCTAAAGTCCGCCCAGCCTTGGCAAGGCACTTGTGAAGTCCGCCTAGGCATGAGAAGGGGGAAAAATGAAAATTTTTGCTAAGTGTTTGATGCCTTGGAGAAAAAAAAATCTGAAATTTGTCTAGGTCTGGATGCCTAGGAAAGGAAAAATTCGAAATTTGGCTAAGTATTTTAATGCTTTAGAGGAGGAAAATGTGAATTTTGGCTAAGTATGAGTGTGAAAGGCAAATGTCAAGAGCTTGAGAAATTCCGCCATACCTTGATGGAAGGTGGAAAGAACTTGAGAAAGTCCGCCATACCTTGATGGAAGGTGGAAAGAACTTGAGAAAGTCCGCCTAGGCCATGGCAAGGAGAGTGTGAAGTCCGCCTAGCATAAGAAGAGGAGAAAAGATTAAAAAAAAAAATCGCCTAAGTATGAGTGCCTAGGGAAAAATTGGTGAATTTGACTAAGTGCACAGAGGAAAATGTACATGGCAAAGAGGCAAGGAAGTCCGCCCTTGGCTAAAAGGGGTTAAAATTTGTCTAAGTATCATGGAAATTTTCCTAAAGAAGACATCCAAATGCATACTTTGCCTAGAGAAATTCGTCCAAGCAAGAGAAAAATTGATTTCGGCATGAGAAAATGTGCCTTGAACAATTTGAAGTCTGCCATGGCAAAAGAAAATGAGGATCTGGCATAACATTTATTAACGAGATGGCTAAAATTTTAACTTGGCTAGACGAAAATTGAAATAAATTTGGAAAATAAACATTTAACCAAAGAAAATGAGAGAAAAATTAAAATAGCCATGGGTCCAAAAACGAACGGGTTGGAAATAAATTAAATATTTTAATAATTTAATAATTTATTTCCAATACAAAACGCCTTGGACAAAATAAAAATTCACCAAAGAGGCATCGAAAGAAAATAAATTGCGTTGGGCAAAGATAGAATCCATGGGAAAAATTAAATTTGCCATGAATTAAAACTTGGAAAAATCGAATTTAATTGGACATTTAATGTTTTTTATCAAAATTTTGAAAATTAAAGATAAAATCTAGCAAAAATCGAATTTTGGAAAATCAAAGAGATTTGCCTGGATAAGTTCACCATGGAGCCTTTTCGAAAAAAAAAATGGAAACTTGTCTATTTGAAGAAGTGAAAACAAATCGAAATCAAGAGAGAAAAAGGCAGTTGCTAAAACAAATCGAATTCTTCAGCATTATAATGAGTTTAAGCAACTCATTTTTCACAGACACAGCAGAAGACAAGTTAATCTCTCGAAATTGTAAGAAAGTTGAGACACGATCAATTCTTCTGTAGGCAAGATCGATTTTCTTAGAGGAAGGAATAATTTTATGCTGAAGAAGTAATCTTTTTCGAAGAAGTGAAGGATTTATTTGCTGAAAGTTGAACTTCTCAGCAAAACAGGCTCACTTTGTTGCTTGAGTTTTTATTAAGTTCTCAAAGTTTGAATCTGATTTGCAGCCAGAATTTCTTTCATGAGGTTTGGAGTTCAATTGGATAAATTCATCAATTCTCCTATCTTTTTCATCTTGGCTAAGTTCTGGCTAAATTTCAATTAAATTCATTTACTTTCAGCTTGCTTTTTCGCAGAAGTTTAATTATTTAATGAGCTAAAAGTAAAATATTCGAGCACAAGGCACGAAAATAAATTATTTTAAAAAGTCTTCGTATTAATGTTAGTATTTTTACTGCAGGTTAATGACCATAGCAAGAGAGTCATCGAAGAAGGTGCCAATGAAGTTTGTCAGTAAGAGGGGTACAGCGAGAGTCAAAGATAAATTCAAAATGGAAAAATGTTGCAGACACTGATCTGGGACACGTTGACTTCGTAGGGTTCAAGAAGAGAATCTATGGACATGAGGGACTTCCGACACCAATTGCCAGACGAATGGTGAGGAATGGAATTTT
>VDFB02280248.1:0-102518 GCA_007258455.2 Sequoia sempervirens | reverse complement strand
CTGATTAACAACAAGTGGGCCAAATTTATCACTGGCAATGGTTCCTCCCCCTGCAACAGGGCGGTTTGGGTTACTCTCAATGTCAATAATCGTGATTTTGGCATTTGTTCTGTTTATGCCCCGAATGATTGCAAGGAGAGAGCCTGTCTCTGGGATTGGTTAGCCGCTCTCCCTAATATTCCCTGGTTTGTTGGGGGGGACTTCAATATGATTGAGTCTCAGGATGACAAACTTGGTGGCCGGCCGTTTGTCTGGAAAGAGGCTGAAAAAATGAAATGGTGCAAGATGTTAAACTCCAAACAGTTATTTGATCCTTTATCCGGTGTTAAGGACTCTCACCCTGGGCTATGGCACACTTGGTGTAATTTCCAGCAGCCCCCTTTTAGGATTTATTCCAGGTTGGACCGCTTCTATGCCAGCAAGAATTTTTTCTCTTTCCTCCCTGATAATCTTGGGCGTACGGTCCTGGTTACCCCCACCTCTCTCTCCGATCACCATCCTATCTCGGCTTGCTTCAGGATCAATAGCTCCCCTCACCCTTGCGAAAGACCCCACCCCAAATTCTTTCTTAATACTAAGCTGCTCAGTGATAAAGATACCCTTTGCGCTATCCGTATCATTAGCATCCTTAACAGGAAAAGTTTCCCTGACTTGTCCCACCTTGACAGATGGAACCTGAATCTGCTTTCCTGGCAGAATCTCTTGCGGACCATAGGACAAAAAAGGTCTAAAGACTTTAGGTATGTGGAAAAGAAACTTTCCTCTGAGCTGCAAACTGCCGAAATGAATATCCAGGCCAACCCTGCTGACTGTGAGCTTATCTATCAAGTTGTGAAGGCTAAAGATGCCCTTAGGCAACATCAACAGGTCGAGGTCAAGGGTGCCATGGTCAGATCCCATGCGCACTGGCTTTTGTGTGGGGACAGAGGTTCCAAATTCTTCTTCAATCTCATCAAACAAAAGCATTCTAATGAGAACATTGAAAGACTTGTTGTTGACAATATTGAAATCAACGATCCGGATAACATCCAAAAGGCCTTTGCCAAATTTTATTGCAACCTTTTCACCTCTGAGGATTCAGAGGAGGCGGTCCTCTTGAGAGACCAAATCCGTTCCCTCATTCCCAATAAGATCTCCTCGATAGAAGCTAATCTTCTGTCCAAAGAGATCACTATTGATGAAATTGGAAATGTCATTAAGGAGCTTAATAATGACAAGGCCCCTGGCCCGGACGGGCTTCCCGTTGAGTTTTACAAAGCCAATATAGATTGGATTTGTAATGACCTGCTGGAGATTTACTCTGAGGCCATAGCTACTGGTTCTTTGGGTTCCTCCATTAACAGGGGAATTATCAAGCTGCTCCCCAAGGATGGGGACAAAGCTCTTATCAAGAACTGGAGACCTATCACTCTCCTCAATGTTTCCTATAAAATTTTTGCCAAAATTCTGGCCCTGAGGATCAAGAATATTCTGCCCAAGTTTGTGTGCCCTACCCAAACGGGTTTTATAAAAGGAAGATATATCTTGGAGAACTTGATTACCGGTTGGGAAGCCATGAATTGGGCCCATGTTTCTAAACAAGATTCTGTCATGTTCCTTCTGGACTTTGAGAAAGCGTATGACAGAGTGGAATGGAAGTTCATTTCCATGATGCTCGAAGCTTTTGGTTTCCCCAGTACTTTCTGCAGTTATGTGAAAATCCTCTTCAAAGACGCCTTCACGCAAGTCGATGTGAATGGTTTCCTTACTGAGTCTTTTCCTCTTGAGAGATCCATCAGACAGGGGTGCCCCTTGGCCCCTGCCCTATTTGTGATAGCGTCTGAAGCCCTCTTTTACATCCTTAGAGACAATTCTGTCTCCCCGGCTGTCAAAGGCATTTCTCTCCCTGATGACAGTGAGCTCATCAACTGCCAGTTCGCTGACGACACAGTGATCTTTCTTGAAGCTACGGCTGATAACTTCGAAGCCCTCTACCACAAGCTCAACATTTTCTGCAAAATCTCGGGTGCTCGCCTTTCCCACCTTAAGTCTGTGTGCCTTGGATGGGTTGAGCAGCCGCCCAACTAGTTCAAAAACTACAATTTTCAATGGGGTGGCCCTAACAAGATTGTGAGATATCTTGGTATTCCCTTCTCCATCGACCCTTCACTTAAAGACATGTGGTTCTGGGTCAAAGACAAGATTGGCAAGAAGCTCCATAAGTGGCATAACAGGGCCCTGTCGCTGGCCGGCAGAGTGCAGGTTTGCCAGAAAATTCTGTCTTCTTATAATATTTATTTCTCCTCTGCTTGGATGTTCAGTAACTATCAAATCTATGAGATCCAGAAAGATATTAGGAGGTTTCTCTGGTCTGATGGCAAAGGCAAAAATAAAATGCATGCGGTTAAATGGGATTGGTGCCACGCCAACAAACTCCTTGGGGGGCTTGGTCTGAAGGATCTTAAGCTTCAGGGTATTGCGCTGGCCGCTAAGTGGATCTTTCACTCCCTTGATGGTGATGATCCCTGGAAGGTCTTGGTTAGAAACAACATAGAGAGGGGCATCCCCAAGAAAGCCAAGTCTTGGAAGAATCTTCCCTTCAATGATCTTGTCCTTGGTGATTTTCCCGTGATTGTGCAAGGATCTGCTGTCTTTAGATCCATATGGAAAGCTTGGAATTATGTGAAACATTTTATATCTAACAGATCCTTCCATGATAATGACCATCTTTACGGTGAAAGGTCCATTTGGTGGAACCTGAGCTACTCTGGCAAGCCCCTCGCCCTCTCTCAGGGCTGCTCTGCTAGGCAGTGGAGTAGCAAAGGCATCACCCAGTTGGCTGACTTATTTGAGCATGACAGATTAATTGAGTGGGAGGTTCTCAGCAGCAAGTTTGACCTGCCCGCTTCCCAGAAGAAGACTTACAATCTGATCCGCAAGGCCACCAGTAATCTCCCGACCTCCTGTCATGTTGACTCCCACAGGTTTTTAAGCATCAAATGGCCTGATGGGACCGTTCTTAACAAAATCAAAGCCAAAAACATCTACAACACTATTGGGCACTCGAGGCCGTTATAGACCACATTAACAAAGTCTGGTACTTGTCTCTTGATACCCGTGCGTGGAAGAACATATTTGACATTCTGTGGAAAGGGCCTATTGAACCCAAGATTAAATGTTTTAACTGGCTGGTCATTCTTGATAGACTCCCTATCAGAAAAGATCCCCTTGGTACTGATATTTGTCCCATGTGCAGGTTACCTGAAACTGGTAGACACATTCTTTTGGACTGCATGTTTGCTAAAGAGATTTGGCATTTATTTGGCATTTTGTATCCTTCTTTTATTAACAGCTTTGAGATTATTACCGGATATATTGTTGGTTTGAAAAAAGATACTAATTTATTTTGGAAAATCCTCTCCTCTGTGATTTTGTGGCAAATCTGGAAGTGTAGAAATGAAGAGAGGTTTCAGAATAATCCCAGAATTCTTACTGAGTCTTTTCGAAAACTCATCTACCTAAAAAAATTTTTGCAGGTCGCACCACCATGTTGATTGAAAAAGAGAAGCTCAAGAGGTTCCTCAAGAATGGCTCCGCCACGTTCTTCATTTACGAGATGCAAGGAGGTTATGCCTGGAGGCAAACTATGGACGATCTGCAAGCTTTTTGAGAAAACGTGCAAGATCCTGATCCAAGAAGTGAAGAACAACAGGAAAGTCAATAAGGAGCAGGTCCTCATGTTGGCCCAGATTCAGGAAACCAAACACATCGTTTGGATGGAAGGCGCCTTGGGCTGGGTGGCTTGGGTTGATACCATCGATGACACCGTTCCCTAGTATTTGCTATGTTCTGTAACACTTATATCTGTACTGTGCGTAGTTGTATATATATTTTTTTGTATTGCTGTTCTCTGGTGCTCTTGATGTGAGGCTTGGCCTCCCTTGAGCCTTACTCTTCGGTGCTCCCTCGGGGCCTTTGTTTTCTGATCTCTATATACACACAAAAAGAAGAGGATAATGAATAATTAAATAATTGAAATAATTATTTAATTATATTAGAAAAATGACAATAATTAAATAAATAAGAATTTATTTAATTATAGAAAGGAAGGGGCTAATTAGTGATGTAATTAAATAAACAAAATTTATTTAATTAATCAAGGGAAGAATAAAGCAAAAAATGAATTAATTAAATAATTAAGAATTATTTAATTAATATAGGAATGTGACCTTAAGAGATAATTAAATAATCAAAAATATTTAATTATGCAAGTAGAAGGGGGAATTGATATGAAAAGGTGGTTCATAGGCGAAGGACAATTTTTAGTGTCTACAATATGATTGAAGATGAGATTTCCCTTTATATTCATGGTTATGTGGATTCAAACTGGGTAGGTGATATTGATAGTAGATGATCCACAAGTTCTTATTTGTTTACATTATTTGGTGGTGTAATCAGTTGGATGAGTAAGCAACTGGCTATAGTTACTTTGTCCACTACTGAAGCAAAGTATATGGCAACTACTCATGCTTGTATAGAAGCCATTTGGCTTAAGATATTGTGTTCAAATATCGGAATAAAAAGGTGCAGTGAAATTTTTACGATAGTCAAAGTGCGATATGTCTAGCTAAGAACCTAACATTTCACGCTAGGACCAAGCACATTAATGTACAATATCATTTTTTTCGAGATATGGTCGAAGATGGTAGGGTGAAGTTGGTTAAGGTAGAGACTTTTTTGAATGTTGTTGATTCTTTAACTAAGCCTGTGAGCACAAAGAATTTTACATGGTTTTCAGAGACTATGAGCCTTTCGACCCCTAGCAATTAAGAGACAATGTTTACTCCCTCCTGTTGCTCTTGCAAGGTGTTCAACAAGTGGCATATTTTTTTGGAAAATGTGTCTCAACCTTGCAATTATATAATGATTTATTATTGACAGGATGTATATATATTTATATATATTTCCTAGTTATGTGTCGATAGGTGTATACAATGGCATAAGGGGGGAAAGTGGGATGCATGTAAACAATTTTTTGTTAACTTTTTCAGAAAACTACTAAAATGGGTGACATAGGTTAGATAAATAATACAATGTAAATCTAGACCATTAATTATTAGGTTTTAGATCTAATCGTGGATATTTTGTTGGCATGTCTTGCCCTAGAATGTAACTCTATTTTATGAGGTTGTTGTATCATGGTTGCGATAGAAAGAGACAATGATGTATTTCTGAGAGTCAAATAGCTATCATGTTATCTCTGGATCTCTAAGTGGTGATATTCCTATGAGAAGCTTGCTCTACAAGGATATTGTAATCTTTGTGATTTACTGAATAATATATTGGGCAGCTTTTGGAGTGTGGGGTTTTTCTCTTGAAAGGGTTTTCTTTACACAAATCATTGTGTTGTGGTATGCATGATATTTATGTTTATTTTTGTCTAAGTTTTTGTAACTATTAAAGATCTGTAAAAGTTTTGCATTATTCTCCTCTCAAGATTAGTGTAGGAAGTTGTTCTGCTACCTTAGCTTCCTTACACTACTAGCTGATCAAATTTCCATAGTCTTCCTAACAACATATGAAAAACATCCATAGGCATAATATCACACAATACCTCATCATGGTAATATCCAATCTTGAACTTTACCTCACATTGCTCATATACCAAATACTTATGTTCCTTCTACAGCTAAGCAATCTGGTATGGATTCAAATGTCTTTTTTCTCTCCAACTGCAACTTACTAACCATCTCTTCTAAAACAAGGTTATTAGTACTACCTCCATCAATAATAACATTGTAAACTTTACCTTCACACCTACATCTGGTGTGAAACAAATTCTTCCTTTGAGTTGGTTCCTTATCCTCATTTAGCAAGGCTCTTCTGGTGAAAAGAACCTCTCCTCTTTCTACATCCTTAGAATGTGAAGACTCAACATCTTCATCTACATGCGAAACTTGTGCATTACCCTTAGGTCTTCTATTTATCCTTCCTTGATGTTGAGGACACTCATAGGCTTGTTGTGCCCTCAGCACACACGCCCCATTCAGAATGAGGACCCTCTCTTTCCTTCACCCTTCCAAGTTGTTTTTGGATTTGCCTCATTTTACGTGCCCCCATTTTGGTGTTCAAAATGGTCAGTAATATCTTACTATTGTCATCTTAAATTGACCATGTTCTTTGCCCCTCAAATTTCAAAGTCTTTTGTCTTAGCAGGTCCCCAGTAGCTATTTGCCTTAGTGTTTTAGGAATCGGTGTCCCTCGAGCCCTGCGGGTCCACCCTCATGAGCTACCTAGCGGACTTCCCTATTACATTCACCATGTCAAACGGCTGAAGGAACTCATCCTTCCATGGTCTAGCACCCTCCACTTTGATTGTCGTTCCCCCATGTTTCCGACGATTAAGTCTCAGCACCATCCTTGAGACCCTTCAGGTCCGCCCTGTCAGGTTTCCTCTATCAGGCTTCCATTGCTTCACCATCATTTCAAAGGGGCCTTTCTAAGGAAACTTCCCCACCATCAGGTTCTAGGGTTATCTTTGCCACCTATTTTCCACCAAACTTTCAAATGAAGTTCCCTTGATGGCGTTTTGCCTGTCGGGGCCCAATCTCCCTGGTGCCACCCATTTATGGCTGAAATTTTGAGCATCCTTCAGTCGATGGCATTTTGGCCTTTGGCTAAACTGTCATTTTTACTCATCAGTTTGTCAGAACAAATCAAAGAGCTACCCTACGATTGCCAACTTTGAGCTGAATAGATCCCCATGCTGATTCAAGCCATTTGTCGACTAATCCCTTCAACCCTTCATTAGGTTCTAGAGGTGAGTTCACTGTCTACCCTCCTATTGTGTTTTTTCTTGGTTTTTGGTAAAATGAATGAGTTTGAAAGGAGAAAAATAAATTCCCTAGATAGAGGGAAACAAGGCACCCCAAACCCATGTCATGAAATTTTGAGAAACCATTCAAAATCACCTAATAAATGGCCACAAAACATTGTTCTCTTGACGTCATTTTTCAGCTAGAGCGCAAATGCTCTACGGGTCTGGGCCTTCTCTTCACCATCGCCAAGACTTGAAAACTAAAGATGACATACATGCAGTGAAATTCTCTTTCAAGTCCACCATCGTGGAATTCCCCCACCTTCCCGTCATTCAAACTCAGTGAAAACTCACAAGCTAAGTGTACTCCATGAATGCTTCCCAGACCCACGCCTGCGAAACTCCATCCCCTGGGCCTTGCTCGCGGGATGCCATTTCAAATGACATTTTGATCTCAGCTCTTTGATGCCTCAGGCCCCAACTCCCTATCTGCCAATTGGACTCATGCGCTAATGATGATATGCCACATGTCTTTCAGGTCCTGATGTGTGAGCCTCTATCCTCAAGTTTCCATGGTGACATCATTGTTCCTTATAGCTTTCTGGTAGCAACCTTCTACCCTCTGGGTCCCATTCATCCCATGGCTGCATGAGTGAAACAATAAGACCACAAGTGCCCAACCTTCCATGGGTCATTCCTCATGGACTTCCACTGTCAGGACTTCGTCCTGCCCTGACCGTTGCATAGGGGAGAATTTATTTTTTCCTTTCGATGCTTGGGACCTGATCCTCAATTTTCACATACGCTTCTCCCAAGCAAAAAAAAGAAAACATGGAATCCAAGTTCTTGGCTGGGCCTGGTCCTTCGGGTTGCTCGTGTTGAACTTCTGCATGTATTTTGTTGTTTCAAATGACAATCCCCTCATGACTTTTTGCCCCATTTCACCTGAACTTCCCAAACGCTAAGGTTATGCTAACCACCCTCCAGACCAATGGGTCCCATCCAGTAGAACTCTGCCCTCAGAATGTTGTCTCACCAGAGTCATTCCAAATAGTAAACCTAGATGGCCAAGCTCCTCCCTGACTCTGACTACCTAAAAGATGATCCAAATGACTTCTAACCAGAAAGCAAACTTTGACCTATGTGCCAAAATGGCCTATTCTCCTTAGTGGACCCCCACAATTTGACCAAGTCCTAGACCGAGGGGAACCTTGCGGGTCGCCCTGCCTTATTTTCCCTTCAAAACAACCTTCAGCCCAGGGAAGTTTGACCCCTGGGGCCCAAATCATCCAAACTCCCTCCTATGAACTACTAATGACAATTTGGGTTATATGTTAGATTTCTTAAATGTTGAATTATCAAATCTAATTCTGTTTGTAGGAATTTGACTAATGTTTTAGTGTCTTCATGTTTGAATATGCTCACCTCTCCTTTTCCCATAGGATATATGGAATTAGGTGCAAGACCTTTGGGAGCAGCAGTAGAGAAAGATAAAGGAAAGAAAACAAGGAAAGCACCCCACTAGAAAGAAGATAAGGATCAGATGAAATATCAATTCCAAGGGGAACCATTGAAATCCAAAGTCACCACAGAGTGGAAAGAGGTCACCGACACAAACATTGGACACATAAACATTGATGAATTCAAGCAAAGGGTTAGGATCAACCCTATGATAGAGAATGCAATACTAATCAGAGGCAGTGGGTTAGCCAAGGCTACAAGCTTCCCTCCTACTCTTGTAGCCCCTGGACTAGTAATGGCCTACATGGATGCATACTAGCCAAAGACCCAAATGATAGTGGATGGAGATGGAAACATGTTAACTGATGTGTCTACTCAAGCAATAACTAGAACCTTTCATATTCCTACCTTCAGGGAAATGGAAATACCAACCAGGGATGATGGCAAGGCAATGTGGGAGGAAGACCCACTTAAATGTAAGAAAATTATAAATTAGTTTTGGCACAAGGAGAAGAGGGGCAATGCTACCAAGGTTCCCTAAGAACTGTTTCAAAGTGATTTTTATGAAGATTACCATGATTTGGTAACATTGTTAAGTAGGGTAATGGGCCTCCCAATGGCTGCCTATTTCCAAGAATGGATGATCTACTTTGTAGAAAAGATTCTTCATGGGGAAGAAACCAAGTTTTACTGGGGTAGGATAATCAATGATTGCTTCCATAAGCAATTCATGGCTATTAAGAAGACCTCTAGATTCTACATGACATCCTATTTGGTCTACTCATTGGCCAAACGGAGGCAATACAAAGGCTTGTTTAGAGCTCTAGATGAAGAACCTGGCAGGGAGCCAAAGGTCTATGAAAAATACCCCCAACTACAATATAGGAACTACAAGGATTACTATAGGTTCAATGACACTTTCATAGGTCATATCATCAGATTGCTCAGGGGTGACTTCGAGAGGCGAGTCTCCCACAATGCCAATGCATTTCTAAAACAATTTTCCTTTCTATTCATCTAGTATTTGAAGTTCACATATATTCATGCATAAGGCTTCTTAGAAAGACCAAACAAGTTACCTCAGTATCCTAATGACCAGATAATACTATTAGAGATCTCTCGGTAGTTATGGCATCTGTACACCCTTTTGAGCAGCAAACATAAGGCAGGGATTCCTTATCCCCTTTGTTTCAGTCAAGGGCTATATGAACTACACACATCTCAGTGTGCTGACAATTCAGAGAATGAATTGGTTGAATACCATTTGAGACTCCACACTACCTGGTCGTGAATGGATTCCTATGGCCATATCAAGAAGAATCTTGGACCTGAATATTCCAATCTACATAGCGTTGAGGATTTCTGGGCTAATTGCAAAGATGACAATGAAGTCCGGATGAGGCACTCTATGTGGATGACCTCATACTTTGTAAAGAGGGTCAATCTATTCCCCATGCCAGATCTGGAAGAAGAGGATGAAAGCACAATCATGGATCCTTGGTTCAATGTAGTTGCTAATTTTCCACTACCACTAATTGATTGGGATGAGAAAGAGGTCAATGACCTCAACATCCTAAACAAGCCTGATTGAAGCAACAAGGGGTCACTTTGATCTATGAGGGGCTCAAAAATGAGCCAAGTGGAATAGATAGAGGGATAGTTGCTACCCCATCAAGAGAGACTTTGAAATCCTCTTTGGCTACCAGGTCAAGGAAAAGAAAAGAAATTGATGAGCAACCGCCCAATCCTGAGGTGTATGCAAGAAAGGCCTTGGAAGGTGAACCTTCCAAGAAACATAAGAGATCAAGTAGTGTCATGAAGATGCATGTTAGTCAAGAAAATATACTCCACAAAGGAGAAGAGATGGAGGCTGAGCAACCAAAATCTCCACCTTCTGCCTCCACTATTGCTACTCCTTCACCTGCTTCCTAGGTATTGGTTGCTACTTCCTTGCCTATGGTGGACATCTCAATCCACCTTGCTTCTTCTCCACCAACCAAGCAGGTCATGATGATTGACTCTTCTTCTACCACCACCTCTCCACTCTCTTCTGCTTCCATGTCTTTGACCACATCTCTCTCATTAGTAGTAGCAACAATACCAATTCCCACACTCTCCCTTCTAGAGGTATTCTCTCAACACATGCAGAAGGTTCTTACAGAGCTTTCTGAAGTATTGATGAACCTGTCTATTCAAGCTGCCTTGGCACAAATTCTTGCTAGTATCTCCACCACTCCTCCAACTGAACCACCAAAGATGAAATCCACAATGCAAATATTTGAGGAGTTGGAGAGGCAAGAAAAGGAAGCAACAAAGGCATTGGAGGAAGAATCAGATGACTACCATGAACACCCTGAGCACCAACACTTGCAAATTGATAAGGTAGTCCATGAGGGAGAGGATACAGAGTCCTCTAGGGGTGATGAAGAAGAAGATGTCGAAAATAAATATATTGTAGAAACCTTCAATGCAGACCTAGAAGAAGAGCTAGCTTGACAGTTAAAGGATGTTGGAGGGGAAGTGGAAAGACCACCTCCCAAAGAGGAAAAAGAGTCTAGTGATAAAATGGAAGAAGACACTAAACTCCCAATTGGAGAACAGGAAGAAATATCTAGGCCAGATGAGGAAATTCCCCTCTCAGCAAAACAAGAAGAACAAGAAAAGAAAGAGCAAGATGTACCACCCTGGCATGAGGAAAAAGAAAGTGAAGAAGAGGCTAAGACCCACAAGAGTCCAAAAATAGAGCAGCCCAAGTAACATAGGCATGAAGAAGAAAAAGAAGAAAAGGATACTAAAGGGGATGATAACCCCAAGAAACGCACGCCCACCACGTCCCCCATTAAATGCATGCTTTTCATTTGAGACACTGATGAAGAATGAGAAGACACAAGGACGAAGCAGGAAGGTCCTGATGATAAAGAGATTGAAGTCAAAAAGGATGAAGAAGAAGGTGATCATGAATCACCCAAGAAAGAGTTTTAGATGCCCGAGTGGATAGAAAAGTAACTGGAGAAGAAATATCATGCTCCAAGAGATCCAAGAGTAAGTTTAGAGGGCATCTTAGCCCAAGCTCAAATCAGCACCAAAAAAAGAGAAGAAGCCCATAGTTAGATCCAAGTTGACAATGGACACTTTTGGATCTAGGACCATGTAGGTAGCCACGTCAATGGTGGGAGAAGAATGGAAAAGTTACAACATCTCCACCATAAACTTGGGGATAGCTTCCAGAGATTAGTAAATAGATCATCTCTAGGAGTTTGTTGCCATGATGGTGCATTTGATACAATAGGATAAGATCTCCAAGGAAGAACTTAAGGTGCAGGTGGCTGATTTGATGGCCTATATCCAATAATGGTCATCTGCAGAGGAGCTACCTACACCATCCTTGGCTCCACCACAGTTGTTGTCCAAAGAGAAAATTGACAAGCTTAAGAAAAGGAAGAACTGGACTAAAACTACGAAAGATTGGTTCCAGCAAGTCTTGTATGCTGGAAACATGGGCATCAGCTGTGTTGTTAGGATAGTAAATAAATTCTTGGAAGTCCAAAAATCCCTTGAGGGCATGTGGAATTTTTGCACTAACTTCCCAAAGATATATGAATCGACCTATCCTAAGATTCATGCCATCCTCAAGCTACCTCACAAAATGTGGAAAGAAGACCTTGGATTCGCAGAGGATGATCATTGGCTGGTGGATATGTGGAAGTTAGATTTTGATCACAGAAAAGGGATATTGGAGAAAGTCCTCTACAAAGTGGAGCCAAACATCAATTGGGCCAAGGACATTAGGGCCAATTGTATTGAGTATCTGAAATTGATGACAAGCTACGATGTGCAAGCTATCGAGATTGATCCTAGAAAGGTAAAGCCTTATTTCCATAAAAAGATGGAAGATGGAATGTTAGGAGATCTCACCATGGATTTCATGAATCTTTCTACTCGGGCCTTCGCCCAATCTCAAAAGGTCAAGGATAATACAACTAAGTGTGATGAAGATTAGGATACACTTACAGGCCGATCTAAGCAATGGAATTACTAAGTGCTCCAATCTTATATAATGAAGATCGAGAAACTTTGGGAATTAATCAAAAATTTCATAGAGTATGTCACTTTGAAGAAGCAGGAAGGAAACCCGATCATTGATGAGAGGCTCCTTACTAAATAGTTGCAGCAAAGGAAATTAGTTAGAAGAAAAACTGCTATAGTGCTACTACTAGAGGACAAAATAGGGAAAAGACAAAAGATGTATTTTAAATTGTTGAATATTGTGGGGTAGGTGAGACCCTAGTTTGTAGTGAATCTTGGTCACACAATGAAAATTAATTTTCACCATTCATTTTTCATTTTCAACACTATAAATAGGGGGTCTCCTCTCATTTTCAAAGAGAGTTGAGTTGTTGTAATGACATGTTGTAGAAATTTTAATAGAAGTTCATTGGATTTTGGTGGACTCTTGAGTTTCTATTGCTTGTTTCATGATTCATCTCCCATAGTTAGCTAATTTAGTTAGATTTTCTTTGTTGTTCTTCATGATTTTAGATTACTTAAATAGACTTAGTAATTTTGTTCAATGGTTATGTAGTTTTCTGCTGTGTTGATGCGTTTCTTGTCCATACTTCTTGTTTTTTTACTAATGGTAGATAGTTATGTAAATTTAGTCTAGACTTAAATTGAAAGCTACTCCAAAATTTATCTTTTGTTCGTACATGTTTATGGTGAATGAATGGTAGAACATTTGCAGTCCATAGAAGCTAGCACAAGTTTCATGATACTATGAGTTTTTTGGTTAAGTGAAATTTTGTTTGAAGGAAGTTGTCCATAGTAGAACCCTCCATGATCACTATTCATTGCTAGTTTTAGACCTAGGAACCTCATCTCCCCTGCTCTTTTTCCCTTGTTTTAATAAGTAACCTATGCTAAGGTTCATTGCACATTGTAAAGCCAAATCTTAAGGTAAAATAGGAATTTATGATTGTTGTTCGAACCTGTAGCAAACTACACTCTAACTTCCCATCTTAGGAACTCCATTTCAAGATTCATCTTGCATCCAACCCAAACAACGTAAGTCTGCCTCATGATTACTAGAAAAATCACATCAAACATCAACCCATAAATTTCATGCATGTCATGACCTAACACCCGAGAGACCTTGGGGTAGCGATTGGTAACTTGCTTGTGAATTTCTACCTTTCAAGAGAGCTAGTGCACCTATGCACTTCCTGTGTTGAGGAAGTGCATTAAAAACACATCATTAGAACTGGCACTAGAAGGGGGGCCAAGTTAAGCTGGTTCAAATTGGATCATTTTCCCCCAAAATATTTCAAAGAGTTCGAAGGTCAACACCAAGCAAAGGGGAATTTCAAGAGTTGCAACCCCCCACAAGGGCTAAGTGAACCAAGGGAGGGGATGTAGCCTCTTCCTCCATCTCTTCCACTTCTCTTCCACCTTCTCCTTCCTCCACCTTTTATCCATCCCCTGCTAAGCCACTCCAAACTTCCTTTGAGCCTCATCCTTCCCACAGCTAGGGAGTGGCCTCCACCCTGGCCTTCCAAGTCCAAGACGCAGTCCCAACTACCGCCGCCCCTATGCAGCCCCAAGTTACTAATTTGCAACAGTAAGTACCACCTCCACCTCCCCTCATGGCTTGGTTGGTGCAAAACCCTTCTCCATTGTGCTTTAGTGCTTACCATGACATGCCCAAGAATCTGGAGAGCTTCTATGTGAATTTTAATCCTCGTGATCCATAATGGACAGAAAAGAACACATTAAGATATTTGAAACATAAATCAAAGATATGCAGGTTGATCATGAGGACGTGACGTGTCAGATATTTCCATACTCGTTAGGAGAAGAATCTTTTTATTGGTATATCAATCTGCTGAGGGGGTCTATTACTTCATGGGACCTTATGATGAATGCATTCCTGCAAAAATACAAAATTCTAATCAGCCCTTCGAAGTTGTACCGACAATTTATGTCCATTTGTAGGGAAATAAACAAACCAATCAACTCTTTCAATGATCATTTCCTTTGCGCCTATATGAGGCTTCAAGCTCCATATGTGCTCAATGATGTTGCTTCCCTGCCCATCTATTATGCAGTGTTAGATAATCTTACATCAACATTGGTAAAAAGAATGCGCCCACCACTTACAAGGTTGGCGGATGCCTATCCTTAGGTGATCATTGCCAGTACTGATTTAGGGAAGAAAATTTTTGGTCTGCTACCCTCTTTGGGTCCAATGGTTCATCTGATGTAGGTTTAGGGGCTCAACCAAGTGTTCACTCAGCGGACACCTCTTATGAACCAGGTGCCTCAGCTGCCTATATCCCATATCCTGGACAACCGATGAACCTGGTGCCTCTCGTGCCTTCGTACTTGCAACCTCAAAAATAGTCGACCTATGCCCAGGTTACCCAATAGCAGCAGGCATACTCTCAGTAGCCTCAAGCACCATTATATTTTTTGGGACCAAAATTTCTTCCAGCACAGCAAAATCAGCTAGTTTCCCTACCTATTTTTCTTCAAAATCAAGTGTTACAACCAAGTAACACTGAGAAAGACTAACTCAAAGAGCTGACTAAAATGATCAAGAAAATGTCCACAGAGATGAAGCACCTAAGGAATCAGAATAATGAATTGTAGGCCTCCCATTGTAGCCTCCAAGCTAATCTTAATCGAGATAGCAGAGATAACAAAGAGAGTAGGGATAATCACGAAGCGGGTACCTCTTCAGGACAAAATTTTGAACAAGGACATAATTCCAATTATAATTTAGAAAGGAGACCCTTTCAGAGATAGAACCAAATGTGGAGTACAAGTCCCAACAATGGGGGTGTTCCTACTCCTCTTGATCAACCTGCCAGTAATGAGAAGATGACTAGTGGAGTGTATCTCACTGAGGCTTCCCTATCTAGATGGTGTTAGATTCATAAGACAAGCAAGCATTCTGAGTTGCATTGTCCCAAATTCTAGACAACTGCAAAATTATTTCAAATAGAGGTCTAGAATTCCATTGATAGTGCAAACTACAGAGACATCATTCCATTTGAGCCTTATGACTCCTCATACCTCAGAGTCAACCAAGCACCATTCCCGCGGAGTGACTGCAATGAGCCTAGATCGAGACCACCGATACCAAGAATGAAGAAGTGCAAAAGGAAAGTAATGAAGAAACCTTGTCTCAGCTTTTTACTTCTGTAGACAATGGTCCAATAGATGAGGAAGAATTATATGTAGATAAGGTTCAAATTTTCCACCAAAGAGTGACTCCCTACTACCTTAGGAATAGGTAGGTGGGTGGACCTTTTACTACTTCCATTCTGCCCAACAACTTCAACACCCCACATAATCCAAATGCCAGCAACAATTTTGTTTTACCTCATGTGCCCAGTCAATATCTCAACAAGGATAGGTTGTTAAATCAACCTCAAATCCAACCACAAAATTAGCCTTAAGGTCAAGCCTAAAATCAGTCAACCTAAAGAAAAGCCCAACCTACTAGCTTAGCCATGGGCCGAGCATTCGAATCTGAAATCAAACAAATGGGTGAATACATTTCTGAGGAGTTCAAAAGGGTCAAAATCAGCTTGTCTACCTTTGAGTTACTTAAGGTCCCAACCATCAGACATGCCTTCTTTAGAGTTATTAATGGAACCCCATCTTCAAAGGAAACACAAGAAGTATCAGCCAAAAGAGTTTCTTTCGAAGACCCTCCAAATGAACCCATTATTGAGCAAATTCATGACAAGAAGGTTCATCCACCTCAAGGTCAGTCGATGGGTAAGTAGCTTGCCAAATAATTGGACCAGAACAATAGGCAAAGCTTTAAGGATCAACCCTTTGGGTAGACCAAGGACAGGACTAGTGATAAGAACAAAGCTCAAGTAGCTCAGATAGATACACCTATAGGCCTCTTCCAAGGAAAGTTGGAAACACCGCCCTTCCTTGCCACCATTCGGATATTTGGAAATAATTTGCACAATTGCTTGATTCACTCCGGAGCATCAACTAATGTCATACCTCTAGCTGTATGCAAAGATCTTAGGATTACCCCCACTCCTTCAAGAAGAAAGGTGACTCAACTAGATAAAACTGAGGTAAACATTGTTGGGGAGATGAATCGGATCCCATTGTAGATTGTTGTAGACTTGAGGTTGTAGCAATTTATTGATATCAAGGTTACAAATATCCCTGACACATATGGAATTATTTTGGGACAAGACTTTACCCGCACATTGAATGGATATGTTGCAGCAGATTTTTCTCACATGTGTCTTCCATGGAAGGGACTACCAAATCATATTCATATAGATCGATAACCACGCATGAAATTCATGATAATGGAATAAAACAACACCACCAATGAAGTGTTGCTTGTTGAAACAAAATTGGGAAATTATTGCCCCTTTTCTTATCAAGAAGAAGTGGAACCTTAGGAAGAACTACCTATAGAAATATTCTTGGTGCAATGTAGTCCTCCAACCAACTTGGCCCATGTGCCTCAAAGCACAGAAATATTAGTGGAACCTGATGAAGAAGATCCTTATTAAGATGGAAATTTAGGATTGCTAGATGGTTTCCAAGAATTCATGGAGAAATGCATACAAGATCAACTCAGCTTGGATGCAAGAATGGATTTCCAAGATCTCTTACTGCCAAGCTAGTGTAGGGTACACAATGCTTCCCACTCTGAGTTCGAATGTTGCTTGTGCCAAACAGTAGTGGAACATGTCAAAGGATTGATTACTCCTCAAAAAGAAATGCCAGTAGGGTAGCCTGCCCCAAATCATATTGAATCAACACATATTTTGCAAGTCATAGATAACAACTCACAGCCTAAAAAAAATGAATGCATCCTTGGCCCTAGCATCAAAGAGTCTTCCAAATTTTGGACATTATGCTTTGATGGATCCAAGTCAAAGCAACGAGCTAGTGTCAAATTTGAACTCATCAGCCCCACAGGTAAGACCTACTTTTCTACCCATATACTTCAATTTTATTGTACCAATAATATAGCAGAATATGAGGCTTTAGTCCATGGTATTTTGATGGCCTTAAGGAAGAATGTTAAGATGCTACACGTTTTTGGTGATTCTGAATTGGTGGTCAAACAAGTTAGGAAATTGTACTCATGTCACGATAGAAGATTGGAAAACTATAGGCATAGAGTTTGGGACCTTTTAGAAGGACTAGACGCATTTAATATACAGTTGATCCCATGTTCCTAGAATCACACAACTAATTCTTTGGCTCAAGAATCCAACACTTTGCAACCCCTCTCCTTGTATGAACTCAAGAAATTCATAGTTCAGTTGACTTCTACACCATCTGTTCCAGACAATGTCACTCACTTCCAAGTATTCAATGATGACAAGCATATCCTATAATTCATCACGAGCTCTGACGTGTTTGCCACATAAATCATTGATGAAGTTGATCCAAAAGAAGCTAAATTGGACATAGAGGGGGTTATTAACCTCAAAATGAACACTATTCCAACAGGTGTGGTTCAACTTGAGTGCATATTTGATTTGGATTAGATCAGGGATCAGGACCAGCAAATAAAGAGGGATTCTATAAGCAACCAATGTGACACTCACAACCTTGGGATAACCGAGGAAGTCAAGAATATTTTTATTGGAAAGGTGTGCACTATAGAAGAGAAGAAAGGTATTGTGGACACTTTATGGAAGTATCACGATGTGGTGGCATGGAGCTACGAATATCTGAAAACTTATGACACCTCCATCATAACACATACCATCCCTCTCAAGCCGGATGTGCGGCCATTCTGCCAACAACAATGCCCTATCAATTCCTTGTTGGAACCAATCATCTACAAAGAGTTACATAAATTAATTTCAGCCAGAATCATCTTTCCCATCAAGCATTCCATGTGGGTGGCCAAATTGGTCCTAGTCAGAAAAAATAACAGAGAAATTAGATTGTGCGTAGATTTTCACAATATGAATAGAGCTTTGGAGAAGGAAAATTATCAGGTGCCTTCATTGGATGAGGTGTTGTATGTTGTTAATGGTTCACAAATGATGTCCTTCCTTGATGGGTAATCTAGGTATAATCAAGTGTGATTCAATAAAGACTACCATAAGACAACATTCACCACCAATTGGAGGACCTTTGGTTACAGATGAATGTCAGTTGGGCTCATCAACACTAGTGATACTTTTCAATGCACTATGGACATAGATTTTAAAGACTTGATTGGAAAGTGTATAATCATCAACATGGATTATTTGATCATGTTCTCTAAGAAGCAAAGTGATCATGTCTTTGACTTGTGCAAAGTATTTCAGAGGTGCCAAGAATTTAGAGTTTCTCTTAACCCAAAGAAGTGCATTTGCAGAGTAACAGAAGGGAAATTGCTTGGGCACATCATCTCAGAGTGAGGCATTTCCATTGACCTTGAATGCATCCGATCTCTGCTAAGGATCCAATTTCCAAGCAATAAGAAAGAACTCAAATCTTTTTTCAAAAAGATCAACTTCATGTGAAAGTTCATTACAGGCTTTGTTGAGATTGTCAAGTCCCATGTTGAAACAAAATGCTAAGATCGAGTTGACTCCTAAAACAAAGCAATCCTTCAAAGAAATAAAGCAAGAAATCATTGAGGCACCTATCCTAGTCATCCCAGACTATCTGAAGTCATTTTACATCTATTCATTTGCTTCAGATCATTCATGTGCCAACATTTTGACCCAAAAAGACAATGATGGAAATGAGCACTCGATTGCCTTTATGAGTGCTCCCTTGAAAGATGTTGACCTAAGGTACCACAATGTGGAAAAATAGGCATATGCCCTTATTAGAAGAGTGAAGAAATTTTGGCATTACATCTTACGTAATAAGGTGTTTGTGATTGTTCTTGACCTGGCAGTGAAGACACTGCTCATGCAAAATGAGTTGGGAGAACGAAGAGCCAAGTGGGTTACATTGTTATAGGAATATGACATGGAGATTTAGCCCATGAAATTAGTAAGGAGACAAGCACTCACTCAAACAATAGTTGAAACAACAACTAAGGCAAGGCCTAAACTTACAGTGCAGCAGTACCAGCTTGAGGTTGCTTCCCCAGGGGAGTGGTATGATGACATAGTCTACTATTTGCTCAACCACAAGTACCCACCATGCTTGTAGGGAGTTCAAAAGCATTCCCTCAGAGTAAAAAGAAATAGGTATATGCTTTAAGGATCCATTTTATATAAAAAGAATCATGAAGGTGTCTACCTAAGATACCTTGGAAAAGAAGTTGACCAAGTCTTGAATGAATTTCACGATAAATTCGGCACTGGTCATGGATCGGGTCCTTCCACCATGCATCAAATCCTATGGGTAGGTTACTATTGGCCAACAATCTTCAAGGACACTCACAACCATGTTTGTACATGCCACATCTACCAAATTGCCACAACCAGAGAGAAGAATGTTGTTGTCCTGTTGTAACCAATTGTGGAGGTGAGGTCGTTTGCACAATGGGGTCTCGACTTCATTTGTCTGATAATCCCACCATCGTCTATAGGATACATGTACATTCTAACTACTTATGATTATTGTACTAGATGGACAAAATCCATTGCATGTAGGAAATGCACAACTGAGGTAGTTATGAATTTCCTTGAAAGTTTCATTTTAATTCATTTTGGTTGCCCATTTGCTTTAGTGTGTGACAATGGACCTGCATTTTCCTCATTAAAAATTTCCAATTGAGCCTTTGATTATGGGATAGACCTCAAATTCTCATCCAACTACTATCCCTAGTGCAATGGCCTAACAAAATCCACAAACAAGAATCTGATCACCATGATTAAGATACTACTCGATAGGAACCCAAGGACTGACATGCCCAGCTCTATTTTTCCTCTGGGTAGATTGCACACACCATAAGGCTGCCCTTGGTGATTCTCCTTTCCATCTGGTTTATGGCCTAAATCCCATATTCCTGATCCACATGAAGATTCCCACCCTCTAGTTCATCAATGATTTTTAGGAAGAAGGGGATCATAGAGAAGCTCGCTTGGCTGAGTTGTTACATCTAGAAGAAGTGTGTGACTGTGCAATAGAAAGATTTCCAAACACCAAAGCATAGTTAAGAGATGGTTCAAACATCAAGCCAAAATCAAGGCCTTCTAAATCACTGACCTAGTCCTATGTTGGGACAAGGCCCATCAGAAGAAAGGGTGACACAACAAATTCGACAAGCTTTGGCTTGGCCCCTTTCAAATAGTTGAAATCTAGGGAGACAATGCTTTATGCTTAAATACTCTAACTGGTGAGGACGTCTCATTTCCTGTCAATGGGCAGCACCTGAAGCATTACTTCCAAGCCTGAGCTCTCTTGAGCTCTTCTTTTATAAATATTTATACATAGGTTAGTTTAGGTTGTTGTTGGTTTTCTTTCGCTTTGCTACTTTGCACTAATTCACTTTGTTGTTTCTCATTCCTAAATGTTTTGATTTGGTGAGGGTGTCCTTAGCTTCTACAGTAGTGGTCCTACTCATTCAACAAATGATTCAATTTGTTTCCTGATCTTAGTGTTCTTTGGTTAAGTATTCACTCTCAACTATTGGTCCCTAATAGCTACCTCGGGATGACTTCCTCATTTGAACTCTACCTTAGAACTCAACCTTTGGTTGACTCATTTTACGTTCATCTCAGATTTTGCACGAAGCACATGATAATTATTTCCAAAGTGTTGTACAATAGTTGTTATGATGACTTGGTGAGTGAAAAAATTTAAGTCTGCTCCAGTGACCAATATGGTTCCCAAACCCATAGTAGGCTTCAGTGCTTGCACGGTTGAGCAAAAGAAGAAAGTATTAAAAAAAGTATCAAAAGAAAGAAAGAAGTGAAAATTTTGAAATCAAGCAATTGTATGGGTGTGCAGATAACTCTACTGGGGCTATGGACGATTGACTGGCAGTAGGGAAATGTCTAGGTTACTTTTGGAGTTGCACAATTCATGTAGCCTACTCAGTTTGATTGGCTACTGCTTGTCACGGTTTCTAAGGAAAGGAAATGAATCCACCAAGCACACACTTCTGAGATGCTCCATGGGTTGACTCAACTAAGGACCCTGTTCTCCTAGTTCACTTTTGGAAGTCAGCCCCTGGTCTATGAAACCAAAGATTCTAGGTTATGAATGAAAATTTATCCTTAGAAATCTCAGGAGCGTTCCTCAACATATTCACCATTTGTTGTGCCCTCAACACACTCACCTCGTTCGGAACGGGGACCCTCTCCTTTCTTCATTTTTTTGGGTCACTTTTGGCTTTGCCTCATTTTGTGTGCCCCTATTTTGGTGATCAAAATGGTCAGTAATCTCTTAGTGGTGTCATCTTAAATTGACCATGTTCTTTTCCCCCTCAAATTTCAAAGTATTTTGTCTTGGCGGGTCCCCAGTTGTTGTTTTCCTTAGTGTTTTAGGAACCGATGTCCCTTGATCCCTATAGGTCTACCCTCACGGGCTGCCCCTAGTGGACTTCCCTAATGCATTCACCATGTTGAATGGCCGAAGGACCCCATCCTTCCATGGTCTTGGACCTGCCAACTTGATTGCCATTCCCCCATGTTTCTGATCATTAAGTTTGAGCGACCATCCTTGAGACCTTTCGGGTCCACCTTGTCGAGTTTCCTCTGTTGGGATTTCGTTGCTTCACTGCCATTTCAAAGGGGCCTTTCTCGGTCAGCTTCCTCCCCATTTGGTTTTGGGGTTATCTTCACCACCTATTTTCCACCAAACTTTCAAACGGGCTTCCCTTGACAACGTTCCTCCTATCGGGGCCCAATCTCCCTGGTGTTGCTCGTTTATGGCTGAACTTTTGAGCATCTTTCAGTTGACGGCTTTCCGACCTTTGGAACCTAGACTCTTTAGCACCATCCAATCATCATCATAGTTAAATAGCCATTTGTCGACGTCCTCTCGAATATGAGCCCGAAGCTCTCACGACCATTTTCAAATTGCAGCTCACCAACCATGGGTCATATGTACCTGCATTTAATGACTAGCATTTAATGTCTTATTTTCTATAAATAGGTAAGTCTGAACTGTCATTTTCACTTATCACTTTTTTAGAACGAATCAGAGAGCTACCCTGTGATCACCAACTTTGAGCCTGATGGATCCCCACGCTGATTCAATCCATTTGTCAATTGATCCCTTCACCCCTTGATCGGGTTCTAGAGGTGAGTTCACTGTCCACCCTCTTCTTTTTTCCTTGGTTTCTAGTAAAATGAATGAGTTTGAAAGGAGAAAAGCACATTCCCTAGATAGAGGGAAACAAGGCACCCCAAACCCATGTCATAAAATTTGAGAAACCATTCAAAATCACCTAATAAATGGTCATGGAACCTTGTCCTCCCAACACTGTTCTTTGGCCAGAGCACAAATACTCTGCAAGTTCGAGCCTTCTCTTTGCTGTCACCAAGACCTTAAAATTGAAGACAACTTACATGTAGTGAAATGCTCTTTCGTATTCATCATCATGGAACACCCCCACCTTCCCATCATTCAAACTTGGCAAAAACTCACAATCTAAGTGGACTCCATCCATGCTTCTTAGACCTGTACCTACGGAACTCCATTCCCAAGGTACTACTCGCTAGCCACCATTTCAAATGGCATTATGATCCCAACTCTCTGATGCCTCAGGTGCCAACTCCCTATCCATCGATTGGCCTCATGTGCTAATGATTATATGCCACACGTCTTTCAGGTCCTAGCACATGAGCCTCTGCCCTCGAGTTTCTGCGGTGACATTGTCATTCCTTACGGCTTTCTGGTAGCAACCTTTTTCCCTCTGGGTCCCATTCATCCCATGGTTGCGTGAGTGAAATGATAAGACCACAAGTACCCAACCTTATGTGGGTCATTCCCTGCGGACTTCTGTCGTCAGGACTCCATCTCGCCTCGGCTATTGCATAGGGGAGAATTGCTTTCATCCTTTCGCTACCCAAGACCCGATGCTCTATTTGTCTATCAGCTTCCCCCAAACAAAACAAAGAAAACATGGAATCCAAGTTCTTGGCCAGGCTTGGTCCTTTGGGTAGCTCCAATTCGACTTCAACGTGTATTCTGCCATTTCAAATGGCAATCCCCTCATGGCTTTCCACCCCATTTGACTCGAACTTCCCAAACGCTAATGTTGTGTCAACCGCCCTCCAGACCAACGGGTCTCACCTGATGGAACTCTACCCCTAAAATGTTGTCTCACCAGAGCCATTCCAAATGGAAAACTGAGATGACCAAGCTCCTCCCTGAATCCGACTGCCTAAGAGATGATCCAAATGGCTTCTAACTAGAAAGCAAACTTCGACCCACATGCCAAAATGGCTTGTTCTCCTTAGTTGACCCCCACAATTTAACCAAGTCCTAGGGTAGGTGGAACCTTGTGGGCCACCCTACCCCATTTTCCCTTCAAAACAACCTTCATCCCAAGGAAGTCCAACCCTTGGGGCCCGAATCATCCAAACTCCCTCCTGTGAACTACTAATGATGATCTAGGTTATATGTTAGATTTCTTAAATGCTAAATTATCCAATCTAACCCCGTTTGCAAGAATTTGACTAATGTTTCAGTGTTTTTGTGTTTGAATATGCTCACCTCTCCTTTTCCCATAAGATATATGGAATCAAGTGGAGGAACTTCAGGAGCAACTGCAGAGAAAGACATGAAAGAAAACAGGAAAATCTCCTTGTGGGAAAGAAGATAAGGATCAGATGAAATATTAGTTCCAAGGGGAACCATTGAAATCCAAAGTCACCACAGTGGAAGGAGGTCACCAACACAAACATTGGACACATAAACATCTACGAATTCAAGCAAAGGGTCAAGATCAACCCTACGATGGAGAATGCAAGACTAATCAGAGGCAGTGGGTTAGCCAAGGCTGTAGGGTCCCCTCCCGCTCTTGTCGCCCCTAAACTAGTAATGGCCTATAGGGAGACATACTAGCCAAAGACCCAAACAATAGTGGATGGAGATGGAAACATGTTAGCTGATATGTCTGTTATCCCTACCTTTGGGGAAATTAAAATACCAACCAGGGATGACAACAAGCCAATGTGAGAGGAAGACCCACTTAAATGTAAGAAACTTATAAGTCAGTTTTGGCTCAAGGAAAAGAGGGGCAATGTTGCCAAGGATCCCTAAGAACTATTTTGAAGTGATTTTTATGAAGATTACCATGATTTGGTAACATTGTTAAGTAGGGTAATGGGCCTCCCAATGGCTGCCTATTTCCAAGATTGGATGGTCTACTTTGTAGAAGAGATTCTCCATGGGGAAGAAACCAAGTTTTACTAGGGTAGGATAATCAGTGATTGCTTCCATAGCAGTTTATGGTTGTTAAGAGACCTCTAGATTCTACATGACATCCTAGTTGGTCTACTCGTTGGACGAATAGAGGCAATATAAAGGCTTGTTCAAAGCTCTAGATGAAGAACCTAGTAGGGAGTTGAAGGTCCATAACAAATACCCCCAACTACAATACAAGAACTATAAGGAGGATTACTGCAAGGGTTAATGACACTTTCATAGGTCATATCATCAGATTGCTCAGGGGTGACTTTGAAAGGTGAGTCTCCCACAACACCAATGCATTTCTGAAATAGTTTTCCTTTCTATTCATCCAGTATATGAAGTTCACATATAGTCGTGTAGAAGGCTTCTCAGAAAGACCAAACAAGTTGCCTCGATATCTTAATGACCAGATAATACTATTGGAGCTCTCTCAGAAGCTACGACATGTGCACACCCTTTTGAGTAGCAAACATAAGGCAAGGATTCCTTATCCCATTTCTTTTGGTCAAGGGCTATATGAACTACACACCTCTCAATGTGTTGACAATTCAAAGAAGGAATTGGCTAAATACCATTTGAGACTCCACACTGCCCAGCCATGAATGGATCCCTATGGCAATATCAAGAAGAATCTTGGACCTGAATATGCCCATCTACATAGCGTTGAGTATTTCTAGGCTAATTGCAAAGATTACAATGAAGTGTGGATGAGGCACTATATATGGATGACCGCATACTTTGTAAAGAGGGCCAATTTGTTCCCTGTGCTAGATTAGGTAGAAGAGGATGAAACCACAGTCATGGATCCTCGGTTCAATGTAGTTGCTAATCTATCACTACCACTAATTGATTGTGACGAGCAAGAGGTTGATGACCTTGACATTCTAACCAAGCCTGGCGAGGCTCAAACAAAAGAGTGGATTGTTGGGAAAGTTGCCTAATTGAAGCAACACCTAGGTCACTTTGACCTATAAGGGGCTTGAAAATGATCCAAGTGGAATAGATAGTGGGATAGTTGCTGCCCCATTAGGAGAGACTTCGAAATCCCCTTTGGTTACCAGGTCAAGGAAAAGAAAAGAAACTGATGAGCAACCACCCAATCCCAATGTGTATGCGAGAAAAGCCTCAGAAGGTGAACCTTCTAAGAAACATAAGAGATCAGGAAGTGTCACGAAGATGCATGTTAGTCAAGAAAATATACTCCACAAAGGAGAAGAGATGGAGGCTGAGCAACCAAAATCTCCACCTACCGCCTCCACTGTTGTTGCTCCTCTACTTACTTCCCAGGTGTTGGTTGCTACTTCCCCACCTGCGATGGACATCTTAGTCCACCTTGCTTCTTCTCCACCTACCGAGCAATTCATGATGATTAAATCTTCTTCCACCACCACCTCTCCACTCTCTTTTGCTTCCATGTCTCCAACCACATCTCTCTCATTAGTGGTAGAAACAATGCCAATTCCCACACTCTCCATTCTAGAGGAATTCTCTCGGCACATGCAGAAGGTTCCTACAGAGCTTTCTGAAGTATTGATGAACCAATCTATTCAGGCTCCCTTGGCACAAATTCTTGCTAGTATTCCCACCTCCACTCCTCCAACTCAACCACTAGAGATGAAAGCCACAATGCAAATATCTAAGGAGTTGGCACTAACTCATTTGACTACAAAATACGACAAAACTTTCTGACGAAAGATGTATAATTAGATGTATCGTCAGGTACCTGTGTATTTAATGTGAAATTTTGATTTATTTTTTAAATTTATGCCTCATGTTCATTGAAATTGTGACGCTCCATGATTTTCATCTCTATTTCGACATACACTTAAATTCAACCATCCCCTTCCATCATTTTGTGGGCCAACATATGGTTAGCCTCCTTAATTTATGGGCCGACGGGTATATGGTTAGCATTTGTCGGGGCTCCGATGAATGTTTTTTAATAAATAAAAGTGAGTTCGACAATTTATCTATACTTGTGATAGTGTTTTTCTATACTTGCGAATTTGCTATACTTGTGAAAGTTTGTGGAGGTTATAGGCCAATTTTTTTTAGTGAAAAATATCAAAATTATTAGATTTTGTTACCTAACTATGATTAAAAATTATTGGAGTGTGAGTTTGATATTTTTTGAAGATCTAAATATTCAAGCTTGGTAAAGAAAAATCATGTTAGATAATATTAGTGCAGAACAAAATGAAGAGACACTTCCTAGATTGTGGGCTAGATTGAAAAGAAAGGGTGATGGGAAATGTTATTGTCTTTGCAATAATTGCAAGGGCTTAAAGATGAGACGACTTTTAATCACAACAGCTGAGAAACATTGTAGGCAGCATGGTCACGTTGAAGGGGGGCATGATTATCGTCCATTAGTAAGTTGTTCATTATATGTATTTATATTGATTGAATTTGTAAATGTTTATATCATTTTAACATTTTATATATATATAAAAATCACGATCATGATCATGGTTTATTTGTGTTAATCATTATTATAAAGGTGGGGCACCCTAGGGCACATGATATGGATTATCACGGCCTAGAAGAATGTGGTTTACAAAAGCGAGGAACATGGAGCTATGAATATCAAAGATGAAGTTAATGATCTATGGAAGAAGATGATCATGAACCAAAAACGTTCAGATGATGGTACAAATACATTGATCCATGACACATTTAGTGGTGTAGCTTATCATGATGATAGAGATGACTTTGATGATGTTCATGATTTACCTATACTTGAGAAGGCATACGAGCCCCTTTATGAAGGCTCCCAAACAACTCTTCTTTCTATTGTATTGTTTCTGGTGAACTTGAAGGTTATGAATGGTTTATCCAACATAGCAATCTCACAAATGTTAAGGTATGTCATATATGTCATATTTTTTCATCTATTTTTGTTGTTAGTTCATCACTAGTAAATAAAGGATGAAATATGTACCATTAATATTCTTTATATTAACAAAAAAAAAATTGTTGTAGATTGATACGTGAATTTTTGTTACCGCCATCAAATATTTTACCTCACTCATACCAAGATTTATCTACCATTATGAAAGATATTGGAATGGAGTATCAAGCAATAGATGCATATCCCAATGATCATATTATATATCATAAACAACATGAATTTGCAACAAAATTCCTGGAATGTCATATTAGTAGATATTGAATAAATCAACTAACAAAAAATGTTCCTCGCAAGGTTCTTCATTATATTCCCATTATTCCACGTATGCAATGATTATTTAGGTGCAAAATCTTAGTGCAATTTATGGATTACCATGCATGGAATAGAAGTGGAGATGACATTCTTTGAATTCCTATGGATGGTTCTTCATTTAGGGACATGGAGGAAAAATGGCCACACTTTAAAGAAGAACCTCATAATCTAAGGATTTCATTGGCAGCAGATAGTGTCAATCCATTTGGAGATTTGAGATCTATTTAGTTGGTGTGGCCTATTTTTGTTATCAACAATAAAATTCCTCCATGGATGTCAATAAAGAAGGAGCACATAATGTTGGCAATGATTGTTCCAAGTATTTGTTTACATCAATTTTCTTTAACATAGTAGCATCTCATTTGTCTTACTTGTTGCATAATGACTTATATTTTTTTCATTTAATAGTCATGTACATTAATTTATATATATTGTAGTAAAATGGTAATAATAATTATGTTCATTCAACTAGGTAAGTAGCAAGTTAAAGATATGAATGTATATATTGATCCTCTTATCGACAAGTTACTAAAGTTATTGAATGGCGTCACTATGTATGACGTCTCTAGACCAATAGGACAAAGACAATTTCAATTCCATGCAATGCTTGTATGGACAATTTATGATGCCACAAGGCTAACACATTTTTGTGGTATGTTATAACGTTCGACTGCACTTTAACGATATTTAATTTTATGAAGTAGATATCATGCATTTTTTTAAATAATCTATTCATTATATATAATTATAAAAATTGACATATTTAATCTAATTATATATGATCTTGCAAGTCTTCAAACAAAGGTAAAATTTACATGTCTAGTTTATGGTCCAAAGATGAAATTTCATTGTTCAACAAGTTTAGGAAAGCAGGTATTTGATGAGTATAGGCACTTCCTCCATAGAAATCATAAGTATCGAACTCCAGAAAAACATCTTTTCAATGGGAAAGAAGAGACTACATCAAAACCATGAAGAATGACACCTCGCCTATGGAAGTTGGAATATAATAGAATTAATCATCAAGGTTATACATCAGATCAAATTGTTTATCTATCATATATGATATTTTTGGAATTTATATTTTTATATTGTGTTTTGTTTACTTATGTTGTAATTGACAATGATTGTCGTTGTTAATTTGTTTAACTCATATGTTTCATGAAGGTTGTCAAGGCATTAATGGTTGGCTTCCACAGGGACTAAGAAGTTATCCCAGACAATTTAGTAGGTTGCCCTACTATGAGCAGTGACAAATTGTGTATTTGTTTGATACAATGCATATTGGAAAGAATATAACATAAATGTTATAGAAAATATTGGATGGAGGGCATGACAAAGAAAAAAATGTCAAAATTTGTACTGACATTCAAGAAGCCAATCATGTAATGAAAAATGTCATTCAATTAAATAGCGATGGAGACCAAATTAATATAAATGCCCTTCCTTGGTTATTAACGGAGCAGCAAAGAAATGCTATAAAATAAGTCATACGAAAAATTCGATTTCCCATAGGATTTGCTACGAACATAAACAATATCATAACAAAGAAAGGTGAATTTGGGTTAGGGATGAAAATGCATGATTGGCATACATTCATTAAGGTAATTATTCTGATATATTTTATATATATTTGTATACTGCATGTACTTTTCAGTGTATTATGTTTACTAGTTTTGGAAAAATAATGAAAATATCATTTTATAATTGTTGTAGTACATTCTACCTCTATCTCTCCCTGACAACTTCGACAACAATTTCAAGCAAGTTATATATGATCTTGGAAAATACATGAGGTAAGTAGCAATATTTGTTCAATTCGTTGTATAGATCTTATATTTGTCATTTGTTTTACTTGTTATGTAATATATTGTATATTTTTGTTAAATCTCGTTAATATATTTGTGCCTTGAATAATTGTAGATGGTTGTCATCTAAAGAAATCCATAAAGAAGATATAAATTATTGGAGGAGAAAAATTATGCATCTAATGTGTGAAAAGAAAAACTATATACCTTCAACATTTTTCAATGCACAAGAACACTACCTCATGCACCAAGTTGAGGATATTGAATTGTGTGGACCTATACGCACAAGGTCAATATGGATGGTTGAGAGGCACTTGAAATTTTTCAAGGCTTTAGTTATACAAAGAGAAAATCCTGAGGATTCTATGGTGGAGGGATATATGGTATACCAGACCATGGTGTACATTATTGAATATCTTCCTAAGTTCGCAGCAAAGATCCATGTAGATCGCATTTGGGATCCCGACTCCATTAACAAATTAGAAGGGGAGTACCTGATGGCAAAAGGTAGATAGAGGAAAGTGAGAGGTAATTATAATATGGTATAGTGCCCATATCATCATTGAATTTTCATTAGGATTGAATCTTGACCCTATTTAAATTTCCTTCACACCCTCTATGTTTAACTTGTATTATCCTTGTTATGCAAAAAACTATCAAAAATTAAAGAGGCATTGAGGTCCCAACCAGGAAATACTATTACACCAGCTTCAATTAACAATTGTCTACCCCTTTCAAGGGTCAGGTTCTACACTTCACTGTCTATATTATCTTTCAACCTTTTCATCAATTATTGTTCATTTTTAGAGGTAATATTTGGGATGGATTCCCTCAACCTTTTGCCTTTGTAATTATATAAAAAAGATTTAAATTCTCTTGACTTGACAAAATCATTATCAGAAATAAAGGATTCATAGGTTGTAAGCCTATCATCTTCATCTACATGCAATTCCTTGGCTACTTGTAAGTCCCTGTCAGGGAGTTCTTCATATTCATCATTCATCATCTGAGAGATTGTTCTCTACTATGATTGTGTTTCATTTTCTCCCGCAGATTCTTCTTCAAATGAATCATCCATTTCTTGCAACCTTTTCTTTTTTTGCTCTAACTCCATGAAATTTTCTATAACTTCCTTTGCTTCTTTGTCTTCTTTGTTCTTAAACACATCTTCCCTCGGTATAGGAACATGGGTGTATCCACTAAGGTTTTTCTTTTTCTTACAAGAGTGTATGTAGCCTTCAAGGTCATAATTCATTCTTTGTGCATACTCCTTTAATTTGAATTCATCCAACAATGAAAGATAATAAGATAATTGGTAGTAGGATGTTAGGTTTTTAGGTACATCAATTATAAATTAAGGTTGTATACCATGGTAATTAACTAATTATATGTCGTTTGTGAATTTCCTTTTTTTTTCATACAGTTGGTCAAGAGTGGGATGCACTACATTTGTACGTCACAAAAAATCTTCATTGGATGATGGTATGGATTGAATGATGTCCACAATCCAGTCGTGCATTAACATGGGAAGGTGTTCCTTCATTGGTTAAAGAAGCTCATTGTAATGGAGATTCCAATGTTACACCAAGGGTAATTGATTTAGCATATGGTGTAAGAGATAAATAGGTACGTATAAATATATTAATCACCCATATTATTTAATTATTTTCAATTATATTGATGTATATATATGTTGAGTTTTTTTTTCTTTCCATACATTTGGCCAAGAATAAATATGTTTATCAACTGATGATGCAATTATTTTTACATGTTTGACATATTGCAAGTGAAACACCACAAGGCTATGTGGTGCAATGGTCATAAATTTTTAATCAAAAAGTTGGATGACACAAAGAAAACTTGTGATTCTGGGATAACTGCAGTCTTTCAAGTGACTAATGTTTCATCTAGAAGAGACATACATCCAAAAGTCTCAAAAAATCAATACTATGGGATTTTGGATGATATACTTGAGCGTGACTTTAAGTCCTTCAAATTAGTTATGTTTTTTGTCCAATGGTACAACCTACGATTAAATGAAAATTATCTGAGAGAACTATTATCGAACATGATAATGGATTTACCATGGTTAATACAAGGTTGATCGAGTGAGTTGGAAATGAGCCCTATTTTCTTCCAAGCCAATGTGAGTAGCTATTTTAATCAGAGGTTCCAAGTAAACTGGGTTGGTCATTTTTTGTTAGGCATGATCCAAGAGGAAGGTCAATAAAGTATAATGTGGTGGAAGAAGAAGATACCGAAGAACTAGAAGATGATGTAGATGATGATCAGGATCAATAGTTCGTCGATGATGTGCCTGATGAAGATGTTGAATAAGAGGAACTAGATCATGATGATGTAGGATTTAATGTTCATGAAGATGATATCCATGTAGATGATGACATTATCGAAACTAATATCAATGATGATGATGATGATATGATCAATACTTACAATGTCGAATTTGGATTGGATGATACAGACAAAGAGTTGGATGAAGAAGAAGATCAATCACATTGAAATGTATGAGTTATACGATTATATTATCTATTTGATATTGATTTCTTGATAGAATTATATTTGACTTCTATGGTTACATAATTAATTCATGATGTTTTTAATTTTTATGCCATTAGATAATTAATTCATGATGTACTTTTTAATGTTGTTATTTCATGATTTTACAACTATTGTAACTCTCTTAGAAATTTCCATATGATCAAATCCTAATTACTCTATGGACTATTTATGATTAGATATTATTTGATCATATCTTTGGTTATTTCATTCCCAAAAAAATAGCATTTCCTCATGTTGACCCCACGTAGTGACATGTGAATGGGGCCAACGTTAATTTTTTTTCAATTTGTGCTTGTATGGAGTGAAACTTGACATGGTTAGCCCAGATGCATGTGTTGACGATATGGGAGGGTTTCGAGACTAAAACATGAGGTCATGCTATATAAAGGCATCTCGTCCTTCCTAATAATACAAGTTGCCTTATTCTTCGTCTCTTTCATATATTGTTCTTAGCATTTCTTTGGTTAATGGTTTCAAAAGACAAGGCTCTATGAGCCTCACCTTGGATCTATTACACATTAGTTTGTGTATTTTCATTAGCAATGAATATTTAGATGATCTTTAAAAAGCTCACTGAATATAAAGATGATAATAGGAAGCTAAAAAAATGAGTATATTTTGTTTATGGAACTTAAACCACAAGGTTTGTCACTCTAATGCCAAAACCAAGTCAAATTAACCCCTAACACCAATTGGAAAAGTCAAAAAATGCCTTTCTTTCAAATTCACAAGAACGTATAAACCTTTTGAAACCACACATGCATGTTATGAAAGTGTATGGTAATCTTACTTAAAGCGGATGTTCACATGATAAGCTAACAAATGGCACTATATTGGAGGATAAACCCACCTATAGAATTAATTTAAGAGGTAAGGGATGTCTCTTAGTGGAATTTTGAGTCTTGGATTAATCCATAGTGCTAAAATTAGTTCCAGTGTTCTTCCCTTGGTGTTATATTTATCTCTACAATTTCCCATACTTAACCATTTCATCATCCCTTTTCCCAAGCTATTTGTATCATAATATAAACTTGGTGCATTATCACATTAGCCCCTTAGGTAATTATACATTTCCTCCAAGTTGAATGGAACCTTTTGTACCAATGCATCTATGTTTTCCTACCCTAATGGATCAAGACTTGACATTAGCTTTACAATCTTCTTTATGTCATAGCATATCTCTGAAGTGCCTTTGGCATGCTTTAGATGTGTCAATACTAACTACATTGAATATATTAATTTTAAAGTCTCTTAACACATTCCATGACAAGAAAATGACTCATTTGGATTAAGGGGTACTTTCCTAAACCATTCCTTCATATTCAACAATCCCTTCTCACACCCACATCATAATTCATATCCATGTTAGTTGTAATGAGTGTTTTAAACCAACAATCAATTAATCATAGGATAGAAGAAAACTCATTATGCACAAGGATAAGAATCAAAGAGACTGGAAGAATTGATTTACTAGATATGCTCCCCATTACTATAATAGAACAATGTAAAAAAACAAGTCATAACAAGAATAGGACCAAAAAAAACAAGGAAAAGAAACCTTGTAGGCTACATTAATAAGACATTTATTGCAAGCATTTCTTCCATGATGTTTAAATGACAAAATATCATATAGCTCAATCTTTATTCAAGTATTATTTTAATCACTGATTCTTAGAAATCCATCATGATTAAACATCACATATCACAAGCCTTTTTAAAAATCACTAGGACTATAGATAATATTCAATCATGTCATAGGAAATAAATCATCAAAAATTATAAAGAAAGAGAAAACCAGCTATATAAGCTGAACAAACCACCATACAAAAATTATATTTTGTAGAAATAAAATAAACTATATGTTGAAATAGCATATATATTTTGTATATAAACTATATATTTTGAATTTTGGCCCTGCGCATGCAGGAGCACGACATAGTATACTACACTGAGACCCTAATTGGAGAGTTGCACTGATAAATACTACATCCATCCCCTGAGTGGAGAATTACGAGACTTCATTAGATGAGTGTTGCAAGGCCATTGAGTCGAGGAGAAAGACTAGGAACCATTTGGCAGGAGGAAAGCTAGAGTGAGAGGTGAGGGCACTCAAAAAGGGAAAATCGACCAAGGGACGATGACTATAAGTGATTTTTCCCCCACATTTAGAAATATTGTTGCAAGTACAGTGATTTAGACTCTGTTTGTTCCCATTGAGGTGTTACATGCTATATTTTGGTCAATTCGAGCCAATGTCCCATTGACAAACCCAAGTACTACCTAGTACCGGTGTTTGGTTAGTTTGAACAGACCAACTTTGAGATGTTCAATCAGTTGGGTGGCCATTTTTGGCCTATGAACTACATTTTTTTTTATCAGTCTTAGCATATTTTTTCTACTATAAGATTGAAAGGAATTCCCATCACATAACAACACACAAAGTTCACTAGGGTTCAAATTTCTAAACTTCGATGAAATAAATTTACATATTGAGGTCCACAAATGATCAAAGGGACTAAAAAAAATACATAGTCCATGAGTGCAATGAAAAATGCCTAGTACATGATGTAGAGTTAGAGGAAGGAAACAAACTCACACAATCTTATTTGACAAGTCACAAACAATCTTGAACTTTCCTTCTTTTGACACACTTATTCAACTATATTTCCCTTCACAAAACTCAACACAGACACTCAAATTTTGCTTTAGAGTTCCAAACCATTACCAAACCTTCAAACACCTTAGTCAACTTCATCTTGATCAAAACAAACAATTACCTAGTCTGCCCTTTCATTTTACCATTAACTCTCTTTATGACTATCCTAAACTTCACAATTTCAACTCAACATAAAGTAATCTGACCCAAAATAGTATTTAGGCTAATATAGACCACAAAATTTCCATTCCATTTCACTCAAAACAAATTTAAACCATCTCCCATCCTTTATTCTTGACAATTTAACAAAATCATATACTGTACTTTCATTTTAGTCTCCAAAACAGGGCTATTATTAGATAGATCAGTCAAAGCAATGGAATTTTTAACTTTGTGCTTACACTAAACCTTATATCAAATGAGATCAAATCATACCTTGGTAATCTCTTAACAAAAACAACCAAGAACTCACACTTAATCATCAAAATCCCTTAAAGTTCTTACTATCACTGGTTCCTTCATACCCTGTTTGCAACGCTTGTAGGTCTACCAACCTATTTGTCAAGGATTCATTCACAATCTCAGCACTATTACACAAGTCTATCGAAACTTTTCAATTCCCTCCTTGCAGATCTAAAACATATTCAAAATGGGTATCAAAACTTTTACAACACAAGCTTCAAATATTGTTGTCTCAGACAAATTTAGGCCTAATTTGCATAAGGGTTTGTTGCTTTACTAACTCCTGACCAAAGTACACTTGTCCAGTGCTTGGGACATGTTTAGTTTGACTGGTATATGCTCTTAAAATAATCAAAGTCCATTTACAAAGTATTTTCACAAAACCCTAAGGGCTTAACCTTCATAATTACTCTGTTCACAGATTGCACACACAGTTTTTCAGTCAAGAAACTTCATTCCCTCACATCTTATCTTTATGATTTTCCCCTAAATCCACTGAAACATGAAAGAACATTCATAGTAGGCTAATCTCACAAGAAACTAGAAAATTCCACCAATTAATAAAGGAGAAACATAATTATTTTTGTCTTTGCTTACCCTAACTGAGGGTTTTAGCAGTCTAAAGTAAATCCAAAATAACTCACACAAATCTTAACTAAAATGCACAAAATTTGATGTAACAGGAAGGTTATTTTGATTATTACCATCTCCAACCATTCTACCATGCCTTCAAGGCTGTACAATTCCATACAATACCTAGAAATGCAAGATTTCTGAAAAAAAATGATTAAAATCAAAGATTTTCCTTGAACTTATTCTTTATTCAACCACACTCGAAGTTCTAAAAGATACAAGAGCCTTTTTAAAGGAAAAACAATTGACTTTAATCCTTCTAATTGCCTCTAACTGACCCTAATGACTCTTCATTTCTTAATATTTCCTTTTTTATTAAGTTGACAACTTTTTACATTATTTTCATTTTTGCACTTTTGGACTTAATAAACACCAAATGACCTCAACATGACCTCAAATATATGAAACATGACTCTAATAACATGATTTACAAAGTAGGAACAATAACATTGCTTCATAGAGGCCCAATTATGCCAAGGTGCTCCTACACCAAGACAAGAGATGAAAAAAAGACAAGGAGCCATTAAAAACTTTTGAATATTTCTATGACTCAACCAAACCTCCAAAAGAATAGTACAGATGCCAGGACTAGGGAAATCTTGAAAGAGAACACTAATGAAAGTGAATTTTTTTTTCAAGTTATAGAAGAGTATAAATGGTTTGAAGATGTTGTGGGTGTCTACAAAATGGTGAAGGAATGTTGGATAGGGAGGGACCCAATTATCCTCTTTAACCAGATTCTTAAGAAAGAAAGAAACTCTGATACATTTTGGGGTTCTTCTAAGTAGGGCCCATCTTTTATTATTTTATTTGGGGGACCCAAAAAACCATAGGGGTAGAAACCTGTGGAGCTTAATCATTAAAGGAAAGGGGTTTGTCCATTTAGAAATAGACTGAAAGGATGGTTGCACAAGAGGCTATTTCACATCAAAGGTGGTCAAAAAAATTTCATAGACTAACTAACCAGACACTAGTACTACCTTAGAGGGACTATTGTCTTCAAGGAAGGTGGTCCAAAAAATTTCATAGACAGGTACAAAAAGTAATAGCAACTTTCCACCAACTAACCCAATCAACCTCCAAGAAACAAGGCAATGACTCCTCTAGATGTTCCCAAAACCCAAGGCTTCAAAACACAAGGTTGGTGACCCTACAAACCATTCCCATGCTTACCAAGTGATCTTTGATCATCATACCCTTACAAGGTTTATTGATACATTCACAACTATTGTTACCTCCACAAGCATTTGACTAGTAGTGACAACCTTAGTTTTTAATCCTCCAACCCCATACCTTGGGATCACATCACCATGAAAGAACTTCATCCAACATTCTTATGACTGTAGGTACCACCAATAGGTGTTTTTCAGATTTTTCTTCCTCAAGTGAGGGAAATTCAGGAAGAGAAGAGGAAAGCGAGAAATGTAGTAGGTCTAAAAGAGGGGGATCAACTAGAGGTCAAAATATTACAAGAAAATTTTGTAAATGCACGGAATTTTTTCTTGCTGAAGGGGGGTCATGTTCTTATGATGATGAGAGCATAGGAGACATCGAGGTGCCCTTGAGGTACAAACATCTATGGAAACAATGGGTATCCAAGGAACTTCCTCCAATAAACACTTATTTTTGTGTCAATGAGAGGATATATCGCATAGCACCATCACCATTACATGGTTTGGGACTATTTTGCATGAATGACATAAAGGTTTGTTACAAAAAAGTTACTGAATTGATGGAGTATGTCGAACCCTGTTATAGTTACAAATATTGGATGCAGTTGGCTCGATATACACGATGTGTAGGTATGCACTGTCAGCAAATTATTTATAGCTCAAAGATAAGGATCAAAATAAAGGAGTGGCTATGTACATTGACGGAAGACCAAAATCATCGAGGAATATTACAAGGTTTATAAACAGTACATGACCTAGGTCAACAAATAAGCAACCCAATTGCGTATTCGAGGCACGTGAGGGAAATCATGTATTTGTATGTGCAATAAAATCAATAACTACAAGGGAAGAGTTGCTAATCGATTACAATTTGAATCACATAGATACAAACACAGTTACTATGGAGGTGGTACGTACTATATGCCATTTTACCCAAACTTTAATTAATGACTCCAATATACCATTTTATTATTATGTTTTTTTTCGTAAGTCTATTGGTTTCATTTTGGTAAATTTTTTATATTTATTTTTTGTCACAGCGGGACATTGATCGTAGGGGGAAGGCTCCGGCCTAGAGCACAGATTGTGATGCATCTTCAGGTGCTTCTACCCAATAGGTTTACTTCATTGTAATTGTACAAGTTAGATACGAGAAAAATGTTTTATTATTATGTTTTTTTCATAAGTTTATTTGGTTAATTTCGATAATGTTTTTAATATTCTTGTCACAGTCAGATGATCAAGGAAAGGCACCAGCAGTAGAGGAGAGCATCCATAGGGAGGTGAAGTTACTATTATGCGATGATGACATTGCATGTTCTACAAACCCTCTGGATATGATAAGGAAGACCCAAAAAAAATGCAATGAAGAAATCCTTCAGTTGTTATTCATAGTGCCTCAAATAGATGAGATAATAGAAAGGGTTAAAATATTGACTAAGAGAGCACGAAACTTGCAAGTAAGCTATCATGAGATCTTTAATTATAACATAAGTTCATTCATGGCATTATATTATGTACTCTTTTATGTCATGAACTAAAATATGTGTTGTTTTTACAAGATTTTTTGCATCCTCATGATGTTGTTGGCCATGATCAGGGTACTGCAGGTGTTGCTCGAAGAGTAGGAGTTGGTACAAGTGTTGATCTTGGTCTTCCTGCGCATACATCACATCATCTATGCCTATATTGTCAACTGAAATGTTGGAAACACATAGCATGTAGGCATCAGGTAGTGCACCCTCTGGCAGCGAACACATGCCAGAACATGCGTTAGGACATGTACCTGAGGATGCAGAGGCCACTAGTACTGGTGATGATTTAGCAACATTTCTTGGATCTTCCCATATTACTAGTATGGGAACATTTTTGGTCACATTTGTGGTGACTGAGGAATTCGTTCACATAAAGATAGAGAAGGTCCCAGGTACTTTAAAATGTTTTAATTATTATTATATATAATCCAATTGAAATTTACTTATTGATCACTCTTTTTAGACTAATGATCCCATGATCATTTTGTAGGAAATGATTTTTTTTATAAACATCTAAATGATATTACATTGGAGATCTTTGGGCCCACCATATGTACATGGTGGAATGCCCAAAATCAAGATTTAAAAGATGAGCTCATTAACAGTTTAGTTGTGTTATTTAGTAATAACACATTCAATCAAACCAAGGTCCTTAAGAAAGTTGGTACCTATCTAAAGAATGTGAGGGACCAATATAGGTCACATTTAGAGAAGAACAAAAAGTACGAGCATCCCTCCATGATTTTGGAGAGGGAGTGGAAGGACTTGGTGTTGGATGGAAAGGAGAAGGCTGAAAAGAAAAAAGGAAAGACACCACCGGGCCAAGGAAGGTATGTGATACTATCAATAATGCAATTATGTACTGATTACTCTTTCCTTTTACATAATCTAACGTATTTCAAAATTTTCATAAGTTTCCCAACACATCGAAGGAAACAAACGAAAGGCTATAAAAACACAGGCAACACAAACTTGGCTCTAGTGGTTATATGAAATTAGTCGCATGAATTGTAAGTATTAATAAATGAAATATTGCATCCAAATAATAAATTGCAAACAATTTTAGTTTTATCACACCATAGAAGCAAAATTTATGATCTTATGAAAAATAATAGGGCTCTAAATTCAACAGAGTGCCCACAAAAGAGGACCTAAAGATTGCCTTCCAACAAGGCTATGGAGTCGTGGTTGAATGCCTAAGACTCTTGACTTGGAAAACACAAGCTTCCACTGCATCTAACACACAAGTAAATAAACTCAATGAAGTTTATTTAAAATTGAATACTTGTGCAATTTATTCAATATTAATTTCCACCATAAAATAATTATGTTCCTATTTGTTTTAAACAAGAAAGCAATGATAATATTGCACATGACATTGGAATGTAGCCTAGTGAGGGTGGAGCACAACCTGTAGATGAAGGTCATGGTGTGCATCCTGGTACTAGATGTATTCATGTGCTATACAAAACGTAGTATGGATTAATACAATTAAACATCTTTAATTGCAATTGGTGTATTAATTAATGTAACCTTTCATGTTTCAACTTTAGAGCATGTAGAGAGTGATCAACATGTTGAGCATGATTAGGCTAGACAAGATCAGGGACATGATGTGGCCCCATCAGGTAAATAGGACCACTCTAATGTTCTTTTAAACATATTTAATTGCATTTGGTGTATTAATTAATGTAACCTTTCATGTTTCAAATCCAGAGGATTTAGAGGGTGTTCAACATGTTGAGCATGAGGCTATAAGACAAGATCGGAACATGATGTGGCCCCATCAAGTAAAGAGCACCACTCTAATGTTCTTTTAATTAATGAAATACTTGTAACAATAATAATAAAACATATCAATTTAACATTTCTTTGTTATTGCAGTAGACCCCCCCTTGCAATGGCCTCCATGTCATGAGTACATGACTAGGCATACATTAAGATCACGAGTAGATGGAAGAACAACTGAAGGGGGGACAAATGATTTAGAAAATGATACTCCACTTATTTTTTTACTGAAAAAAAAAGTGATTTTAATCATATTATGACAACCATATTTTTGATAATATGTAAAATTGAAAGAATGAATGATATGTTATATGTGTGAATGAATGTGAATATGTTAATGAATGAATGTTATATGTTATTAATGGATGAATGAATGATTAATGTTATATGATCGGGTATGGGGAATTGAGAGTGATGTGAGGGGGGGGGAGGGGCCAAATGAGCTTCCACCATCAAGTGGTTGGCCCTGTTAAGTAGAGAATATTAAACTATTCTCGAAATAAAGAGAAGCTCAATAAGGTAATGCACTTTTCAATATTTCATTATGCTACACTTTTAAGCTTATGCAATTTTCATTAGTTCTCTTTGCTTCAATATGTTACCCTTTGTACTTATTTTACTTTTTAACACATCTTATATGTTACCCTGGATGTCAACTTTTGTAGGGGAAGGTATCCATGAATGGATCCCACCTCTAGGGATATATGAGTTTGGATTAGTCAAACTTGGGATGTACTCATGTAGCGTAGAAACAAAAGAGAAGAGCCCAACCATTTCAACACAAGAATTGGCTTGAGACTAGTATGTGGTTCGAACTAGGTCAAGGTATGAGGGGTCTAGGAGAGAGCCTTGTAACACAGCTGGTATTAAATCATTAAACATACATATATTTTAATTATGTGGTTAATGCTAGAATCATCCACAATTCACTATGTGATGAGTAGTTAGTGATGATGTCATGCCATTGTTTGGTAGGTTATTGATTCTGCAGTTGCTCCCAATAATCATCTCTAGTTGCTTACATGCCATTTGATCCATATGAGGGGCACCTTTCAATCTAGGTAGCAATTTTATAGATGATTCTCTTATTTAGTGACCAATGGAATAAGTGAGTGGATAGGTTGCTCCTAGTAATCACCTGTCATGTGCTTCATGCATTGATGATAAAATAATTTCATTGGATAGAATTAATACAGTTGTGTATTATATGTTGCTGGTTTGGTTTTTGGTTTGGGTTTAACTATTATTTTAATATGTCTAGGTATCATATGAGAAAGCACACATTTTTTGCTAGAGATCCATCACAAAAGTGACCTTCTCTTTCTCTCTCACCCACATACACACTCACTTTCTCACTCTCACACACACAACTGACCAAAAATAGAATGTAATTTTTGGAAATCATTAGTTGTGGATTTAATTTCTATTTGAACTCAATTGTAATCAGTTGGGCTTCATACATTGCGGGAATAATACTTGTTTTGATTTGTGAGCTTGGTGTGTAGTTCAATGATGGCATTAGCATACTTGTATGTTGTCTTTACACTAACTTTTTCCTATAAAATGTTAAGAACATATTTTACTTTATTCCACTATGAGAGAAGAAGGTGACTATTAGATTTTTTCCCAAGGAGATCTTCACATATTTGAAATTTTACCATAAGTCTTCCATTTTTTCATTCACACCTATCTCAACTATTAAAACCAATTTTGTGATTAATAATTTTAAATTAGTAGACAATTTTTTACTTTTTGATTGGTTAATGAGGGTTTTTGTAGGGATTCCACAACCTTAAGAAACAAATTTGGGTCCCTAGTTTCCATATGTGGGTTTTCAACACTATGCCCATATGCTTTGGGACTTACATTATTGTAGGTCATGTGAGACGTATCTAGCAATTTCTATCGCAATTTTTTCCCAAGTCTTCATTGATGGGTCTTCTACCATTGTTCTTATAAGCTATTTACTCACTATATGTATCCAAGACCCATTGTTCACACATTTCAAATTAAAGAGACATAACAAATCAGCCAAGCAGTATCTATGTCACCTCGATCATGTTTTTATGTTTATATTGGCATGATACAATATATCGACACAACAACGAGCAAGCTTCACTGATAAAAACATTGTAGGAATGGCCAACATGAATGAGGGAGCACATTGTACAATATCGGCATAGGCACATTGCATTCATACCAATTAGTAGAAGAAATTAGGCTGTATATTTTGATTAAAAAGGAACAAATAGAGAATGTAGCACCATAGGAAATGCATATCAACATAACTCATGAAAGTTTCCCTAACAAAATACTCATCGGCCATCGGAAGCCTAACAAGTGACAATTTTGATCTCATATACTACTTCGATGAAGATAAAAGGCTCCTATTGGGGACACATTCTTTTTGTTCTACCAATGGGTTATTCAAGAAAGTAAAAGATAGACTCACTTGAGATTTCGGCATGAGGTACACTGATATATTTCATCGGAGGAACACATTGATATCCGAACAAAAAAAAATGGACCGCCTGACAACACATCTTACACCAATAACAATTAGTCGAGAGAACATATCTCAAGTTATCCTGACATAGTGGATAAAATAAGGCACCATCGGTGAAAGTTGTGCTAATGGAATTCATCAGTGGGAGTATCACCATCGATGAATAACTTTGGGCTTGATAGAATGAATTCTCTCTGATAGGATTACATCAGATAAGCTACATCGATAAAGGATGCAAGGAAAGACAAATACTTTTTGGAGTGACTTATACCGAAAGATACATTGGCCAAATTATTCATGCAAAGAACAAAACCCATATATATAACCATGTTAGGGAGTGGAGATGTTTGAATGAATAATTAAAAAAAAAATTGCAAGGTTTCATCACAATTTTGACGAACATAGCCCGGTGAACCACAAAAATTTGTGATGAGGTTGTTGTACACACAACGTAGTTTTCATCGTAATGGCAATGACAGTTTGCTCCACCTCGTAGGAAAATGGATGAATTTTTGGTTTTTTTTTGACGATTTCAAATGGGCATTCTACAATGTTTTCTATTTTTTGTGTCGATAGGTGGACGAAGTTACGTTGATTTTGTGATAGACACTGCCAACATTTTTCGTGGAGCTAACTGACGATGCTAGGTCATGGTTTCCATGTATAAAAATTGGTCGTTAAAGTGACAAAAATCCAGCGACAAAATTTAAATCACTGTTGCATCGGTAAGTCGATAATATTTTCTTGATATGTCACCAAACATTCATCGAAATGTGTAGTTAAATACAGTAATGTGAAGAGGCAAGAAAAGGAAGCAACAAAGGCATTGGAGGAAGAAGTAGATGACTACCATGAACACCCTGAGCACTAGCACTTGCAAACTGATAAGGTAGTCTGTGAGGGAGAGGAAACAGAGTCCTCTGGGGGTGATGAAGATGTTGGCACTAAATATATTGTAGAAACCTTTGATGCAGACCTAGAAGAAGAGCTAGCTCGATAGCTAAAGCATGTTGGAGGGGAAGTGGAAAGACCACCTCTTGAAGAGGAAAAAGAGTCTAGTGATAAAATGGAAAAAGACACTAAACTCCCAATTGTAGAATACGAAGAAAGCTCTAGGCTAGATAAGGAAATGACTCTCTCAGTAGAACAAGAAGAACAAGAAAAGAAAGAGCAATATGTGCCACCCTGGCATAAGGAAAAATAAAGTGAAGAAGAGGTTGAGACCCACAAGAGTCCAAACATAGAGTAGCCCAAGGAACATGGGCATCAAGAAGAAAAAGAAGAAAAGGATATTGAAGGGGAGGACAACCCCAACAAACGCATGCCCACCAAGTCCCTCATTAAACGCACGGTGTTCATCCAAGACTCTGATGAAGAAGAAGGAGAAGACACAAGGACGAAGCAAGAAGCTCCTGATGATAAAGAGATTGAAGTTAGAAAGGATGAAGAAGAAGGTGATCGTGAATCACCCAAGAAATAGTCTTAGATGCCCGAGTGGTTGGAAAAGCAACTGGAGAAGAAACCTCACGCTCCAAGAGATCCAAGGGAAATGCTAGAGGCCATCTTGGCCTAAGCTTAGATCAGCACCAAAAAAGAGAAGAAGCCCAAAGTTAGATTTGTTAGCTCTCAAAAATGCAAGGTTGAACCACGAAAGGTTGCCAAGCTTTCACAACGTTTTAGGGTAACAGAACAAGGTTTGAAAGAATTAAACCTTCTACTCTCTAGGCGCTGCTAGACCTAGGTGGGTGTGCCTATAATAAATGAAGCAGACTTGACTATTAATCTTATCTTCATGCCGTGATTTGTCCAAGATGGTAAATTTAAATGGACAAAATAAAACAAATTTGGTGTATATTGTATACCAACATTCAAAACTAAACCTTAATATGCTCAGTTAACAGATGTAAAAAAGTATGAATGAAACTAAATGATGGAAACAGTGAGACCGGTGCCTTATATAATATGCGGAGTCAAATAAAATCTTAAACAATTGACTTCCTTTTGGATTCATTCAAATTGTTTGGCATATCTTGTTTATAACTAGTATAAACATGCAAGATTATGATTATTAAGTTCTTCTTACTGATCTAGATGAAATTCCCTGATTACTATGATTAATTAAAAGGATTTAATCCTTCCTTGAAAGAAACTATCAACCAATCACACAGATACGGAAAATACGTTCTGATAAACCAGACATAAACTTGTTATGTTGATTTAAACAACCAAGTAACATCAATCTTAGAGACAACTTAGATAATTAATTCAATAAGCACAACACAACAATTGACACCAGAATACGCTAGTAAATCAAATGATTTTCATTGATATCTCCATGGCTTCAAAACATACAACATAGTCTCAACCCTATGAAACATGGTGTTCTATCATATTCGCTATTCTCTATCCTATTCTACCTATATCCGCACAATGCTTTCAAAATGGACATTTATACATTGAGAATATGAAAGGACACATCCTTTCGGAAATAGAAAATACAAATTACAAAATAAAAGATAGAGAATAACTAGGCTCTATTTAGCCATAAGTGAGTCTTATTGAGATGGTCCAAATAATCCTGGCGCTCATATGTTTCCGCATCTCCAACAGCATTCCGGATCGTAACTTCCATCTTGACCATTTCCCCATTTTGCTTGCTCACTTCTTCCAATGTTGTATCCTCTACAAAAGCTATCTTCATAATTTCATTCAGCATTGACTCACATTCATTTTTCCATCTGGTAGCCTCTTTTAAATCCCCATTATCATCAGAAAATGTAATTATAGTTTTCTCAGCAGCTACAATTAACCCCTGTTCATCTCCTTGCAATTCATCATAGAAATTTTGATGGCAATTGATTATGTGATTTGTAGCTTCAAGTGCAGAAGTGCTAGCTTCATCACTTTGAGCCAACTCATGAAATTTCTCCATGATTTGTCCCTCCATCCTTGTGTGCTCCTTCAGTGCAGCAAGAGTATGAGAGTATTTTCCCCACAATTTATTCAACCAGGATGTCAAATGATCATGCCTCTTCTTGATAATTGCAGCAATAGCATCGTGCTTCCCCTGAGAATAAGCACTTGACCCTACCCAGTGGTCTTTTTCCTAAGAGCTTTCTCCTTGAGTAATCCTTTTGGTTGTCCCTATTGAAACACCAACCAAGTCTTTGAGTCTATCATTTTCTCTTAGCAATTTCTCATTATTTGCTTTATACATTTCTCTTTCTTTTATCAACAACTGAATTTGTTCTTTATTCTACTTTGCAATATTTACCCCAATATTTGTAGTAGCTACAGGATCAACTTCTCTAGCCTTTAGAGTCAAGACATGGCCAAATTCCTTCTCTGTATCAAGTACCACCGATTTCCTATGGGGTGGGTACAAAGCCCATATCAACATTGATCCCTCACCAGTATTATACTTGGAGCCCGTATATACTTCTGTCACCTTTTCCTTATCAAACTTGTGAGTAGCATTATTGCCCTTCAAGAAACTATCAAAGACCAATGCAGAATTCAAATCTAAACCAAGAAAGATCATGACACCAGCACCCTCCAACATTTTCCTCCCCACTTCAGGAGTCATATTTGTCATTTCATCATCCACACATTTTCTCAATTGAGCCTGCAATTGTTCCTCATTTCCAGAAGTGATATCATCAGCATTCTCTCTTATCTCCTTCCCCTTCTGTTTGTACAAGAATGCTTTGAACTCAGGGGAATGTATAAACTCATCATCAGAAAAAAATGATCTGTAGTCCATGTGCCTTGTATCAACATCACCACTTTCAACACTTTGTTCTCTAATTGGGCAGACATATTGTTGAGTCCTCATTCTGGATACCTTTTCTATTTTACCCTATGGCGCATCAGCTCTTGGTGCTTCTTCATCTCCAGAAGACAATAGCTCAATATCCTATAACCCCTGATTATATCTTTCAACTACCATTTATGCTTCATCTTCATCTAGATTTCTGATCATATCATCAAAAGGATACGGTACATGCTGATACCCTCCAAAATTAATCATTTCCTTGGCTGAATTGATAAATCCCTCAGGGTCAAATTTTTTCCTAATTGGTCCTCTTTTCATATTGTAACACAACAATCTATCAAGAATTGAATTATATCCCTCTTTAGCCAATACAGTGAAATCTCCAAAACATAAAGTACTAGGCATAAAAGCCCGTTTTCCAAAAGAACTGAAATGCATCACACTACAAAAATCCATTTGTCTGACAATTTCAAAGTATGCAACCCTATTTGGAACTGTCCTTGGCAGAATGAAAGGAGCATCTTCAAATCCATACACTCTGATTATTGTAGCTCCCTCTAAACAATACCAGTCTCCCCAATTATGGTCAATTGGCCCATTGAAGTCTTTAGGCCGAAGGAATCTTTTGATCTCATCAGTCAATGAATAGTTACAAGGATAATGATACAATCTATACAATGTCTTTACAAAATACTCCTCAAAATGAATAAAACTAGAACTAGCAAACCTACTATCCCAAATGGCAGTCCACAACTGAACAGGCAATGCTTCACCCTCCTTACCAATCTAAGAAATTCTCATTTCTGGAGGCCACACCCCTAGCTCTTGTCCAAAGTATAGCACTAAGTGCATCAACAATGAATAGTTTTTGAGGTGAACAATGGAAGCTCCACCCTTTATAGCCATCAATCCTGAGTCAAGCTCCTTAGAAATATATGAAGCATAATCAAATAGCCTAGAGTTGTGATATTGAATGTCTACTGCAATGACCATTGGCACCATTGACATGAATTCCAGGGCATCTATCCCCAACACCTGACACATTGAAAAATAAGTATATTTCATGTAGGTTTCAAACAAATCTACATGATAGGGAGGCCCCTCACTATCTTCCAGAGGTTCTGGCTTGTTACCTTATTGAACCCTATGAATTGGTAACCTCCAACCCTTGTAACTTGTATCCATTCTAGAAAATTCCTTCTGTAACTCTTCACAATTTATTTCCTCATCGCAAAACCCTTCCAATTTGAAAACCTCACCAATTCCTTCTTTTGACACATGTATCTGTGGTTTTCCAGAAGGATCACATATTGCTTTATGCTTTGGATCATAATGATCAGCAAGCAATTTTACCAATTCATCATTAACAAATACATTAGGGCACACCAATTTCCCTACATTCAACTTCCATGGATTACAGACTGGCTCAAAATGATTCCTCCTATGATAGTGGAAATTGAAAATCTCATACCCTCTTACAGTAGTCCAGACATCACCTATGAACTTGCATTTGTCATCCAGCTTGTCAACTTCTGCCCTAAGTTGTGCAGACCTTCTAGCTTTAGGCCCTGAACCAGGTAGTAGATCAATGAGGTCTTGGTTTAGTTTCCTTTCAGTGTCTTCATGCTCTGTATCAGTCCTTTGTTTCTTTCTCTTTGACTGACTACTCTCACTGGTCTTTCTACCCTTACCCTTTCCAGAACTAGAAGGCTCCATTTTCAAACTTACAGAATCAAAATGTGAAAAATAGAGAAGTTATTACTTACAGTATTCTAATTGAGCTCCTCAGACTAAAAAAATGTCTCGGTTCTCTGTTCAACACGCCAATTCACCAGCAATCAATTTGGAAATAAGGAATTGATTAAAACATTACTATTTTATCCCATCGCACCATTAATGAAGCACGAATGAAGCCACCTTTGAAACTAGCACTGTTGCATCAAATGTCCTTTTGATGAGATAAATTCAAATCTAGGGAAAAATCCCTTTTCAACATTTATTTCATCATTCGCCAAGACACTCTGTGGTCTTACCGACACTTGGAATCAACTTGATGACTAATGCTTTTTCTTTTCATGTCACTGTGACAATTCAAAGTCGAGGAAATGTCTCATAGATATCATGGAACAATATCGATATGTATTCTTCAAAGCATTTTCCAATCGCTGAGACATTAATGTTCTTCACACCGACTAAAATCCTTTATCTTTATTTTCTTCGCTATAACCTGCATATGTCGGGGAAACCTCTCGCAAACTTCATCTTGTTTCACTGAAAGTCTTTATTTACATTGGGTCGCCAAGACAAATTTGTACTCTTGCTGATGCAATCTTCATTTCACCTGCTTCGCTGTGACTTTCAAAGTCAGGAAAATGTTATGTAGATATCTTTGCATCTTACCGATATGTACTTTTCAATGTATTTTCATTCGCTAAGACAAAATCATCCTTTCACCGATGCATTCTCTTTTCAGCATGTCCACCAAGTTCTCTCACCGAAGGAATAAACCCAAGCAATGAAACAATACTCTCGGCAAGACAATGAACCCTCGGGAAGACACATACCAACACTAAATGTCTTAACGAAATCACTCCTCCATATTACTCCTATTCAGAAAAACTCACCTCGAACTATCTGTCAGTATAATATTCATACTTCGGTGAAACTTATGCCAAAAAGTTCTTCTCCCAGCAATGCATATCTCCATTGGTAAAAGACTTGAATCGGCAAGAATCCATAGCTTCTCACCGATAGCTTTGAAATACCTTTGAACTTAGTTTGGCCGAACAATGGCCCCTTCACCTAGACCTTCCTTGATGTACATACGTCTTACTGAGACATCTGTTTGCAAGTCAATCGGTAAGACAAAATGATTTCGTTATGAGTTCATGTCGATACCAATCGGTCTAGCTAAAACAATCCCTTTATGCAGTAATCAGTATGACATATTGTCTTTGCCCTAACATTACACTGATGCCCCAATATATGCCGGTATAATTTTTTCTGGATGCCTGTCGGCTAGAAAAATTAGTTTGCCGAAACATTTTCCCGAACACCTTTAGCTTGACCAATATACTTCCACATGCAGCAGTCAGTGAAACACAATGTACTCGCCATGACTTCACTCTGACAATGATTCCCTTTGCCGAAACAACTCCTTTTGTCGCCGAAACAAGAAAATTGTCCTGCTGATCATCTGCAACAAACATATATTAGTGAAAAATCAGGTCAGTGAGACTTTTACAATGTCTTGCCAATTTGGGTTTTTTAATGAAAAATGAAGGACTTAATGGATCCAATGGATTTTATGATAGAAAATAAGCAAGACAATACAAAGAGGGACTTTCATGCTTATGATGAGGACTCAATGCTAGAATTCTTGAATGCAATAGACTGTAAAAATTTCAAAATTTTACAGTTCTAACAAGATCCAAGTTGACAATGGACGCTTTTGGATCTAGGACTGTGTAGGTATCCACGCTGGTGGTGGGAGAAGAAGGGATAAGTTACGTCTCCACCATTGACTTGGGGAAAACTTCTAGAGATCAGAAAATAGATCATCTCCAGGAGTCTGTTGCCACGGTGGTGTATTTGATACAACATGATAAGCTCTCCAAGGAAGAACTTAAGGCCCAGGTGACTTATTTGACGACCAATATCCAGAAAAGGTCATCTGTGAAGGAGTTGCCTATGAAATCCTTGGCTCCACCACAACTCTTGTCTAAAGAGAAAATTTACAAGCTTGAGAAAAGGAAGAACTAGACTAAAACTACAGAAGATTGGTTACAGCAAGTCTTGTATGCTGGAAACATGGGCATCAGCTGTGCTATTAGGACAACAAATAAATTCTTGGAAGTCTAGAAATCCCTTGAGGGCATGTGGAAGTTTTGCACTGACTTCCTAGGGATATATGAATCCACCTATCCTAAGATTGAGGCCATCCTCAAGCTACCTCACAAAATGTGGAAAGAATACCTTGTATTCGTAGAGGACGATCACTAGCTAGTGGATATGTGGAAGCTAGATTTTGATCACAGAAAAGGGATATTAGAGCAAGTGCTCTGCAAAGTGGAGCTAGACCTCGTTTGGGCCAAGGACATTAGGGCCAACTATATTGAGTATCTGAAATTGATGACAGTCTACGATGTGCCAACTATCAAGATTGATTCGGGAAAGGTAAAGCCTTATTTCCATAAAAATATGGAAGATGGAATGTCAACAGAGCTCACCACGGATTTCATGAATTTTGTTGCTTGGGCCTTCGCCCAATCTGAACAAGTCAAGGATAATACAACTAAGTGTGATGAAGATTGGGATACACTTACAAGCCTATCCAAGCAATGGAATTACCAAGTGCTCCAATCTAATATAATGGAGATCAAGAAACTTTGGGAATTAATCAACAAGTTCATAGAGTATGTCGCTTTGAAGAAGCAGGAAGGAAACCTGATCGTTGATGAGAAGCTCCTCACTAAATAGCTGCATTAAAGGAAATCAACTAGAAGACAAAATGCTACAGTGCTACCACTAGAGGACAAAATAGGGAAAAGACAAAAGATGTATTTTAAATTATTGAATATTGTGGGCTAGGTGAAACCCTAGTTTGTAGTGAATCTTGGCCATTCATTTTTCTTTTTGAACACTATAAATAGGGGGTCTCCTCTCATTTTCAAAGAGAATTGAGTTGTAATGACACACCGCAGAAATTTTGATAGAAGTTCATTGGCTTTTAGTGGACTCTTGAGTTTTTATTGCTTGTTTCATGATTCATCTCCCATAGTTAGATAATTAAGTTAGACTTACTTTGTTGTTCTTCATGGTTTTAGATTACTTAGATAGACTTAGTAATGTTGTTCATTGGTTGTGTAGTTTTATGTTGTGTTGATGCCTTTCTTGTCAATACTTTTTGTTGTTTATTGATGGTAGATAGCTGTGTAAAGTTAGTCTAGACTTAAATTGAAAGCTACTCCAAAATTTATCTTTTTCTCATGCATGTTTATGGTGAATGAATGGTAGAACATTTGCATTCCTTAGAAGCTAGCACAAGTTTCATGATACTGTGATTTTTCTGGTTAAGTGAAATTTTGTTTGAAGGAAGTTGTCCATGGTAGAACCCTCCATGATCACTGTTAATTGCTAGTTTTAGACCCAGGAACCTCTTCTTCCTTGCTCTTTTTCCCTTTTTTTAATAACCTATGCTAAGGTTCATTGCACATTGTAAAGCCAAATCTTAAGGTAAAACAAGAGTGTATGATTGTTGTTCGAACCTACAACAAACTGCACTCTAACTTCCCATCTTAGGAACTCCATTTCAAGATTCATCTCACATCCAACCCAAACAATGTAAGTCTGCCCCATGATTACCAGCAAAATCACATCAAACATCAACCAAGAAATTTCATGCATGTCATGACCTAACACCCGAGAGACCTTGGGGTAGCGATTGGTAACTTTCTTGTGAATTTCTACCTTTCAAGAGAGGTAGTGCACCTATGCACTACCTGTGTTTAGGAAGTGCATAAAAAACACATCAACAAGGCTCTATGTCCTTCTTCTCCACACTGGAAATAGGTTCCATAAAAGCTTGAGCATCTTCCTAATCCTCTTCTGGATCTTCCTCTTCCTCTTTGGTCTCCACTATTGTGATCATGAGGATGGTAGGTGTTATCTCCTTTCTGGTTCTGGCTGCTACTAGAGCCTTCACTCTTCTTTTGATCTTCAATTTGACCTCCATATGATCGTCCATCAGTATTTCCTCCATGGCCTCCACCTCATTGTTTATTCTCAAACCTCTTGTTTAGTCGTTCTTCAACCTTTAGAGAAAATTCATAAGCGTCCTCAATGGTGGTCATTCTTACCAGTGCCAATTCTTCTTGTATGCTTGGCTTCAACCCATTAATATAATGAGAAACTTTCTCTTTATTCGCATTAGAATGTCCTGTTTGAATCAAGACCTTGTGAAATTCCTCTATGTATTATTTCACCATCCTTGTTCCTTGCCTCAAGCTCTACATCTTCTTGAGTAGCTCCAATTTCGTAATTGAATGGAATAAATTGTTTCTTCAATTTTGACACCATTCTATCCCATGTGGAAATTTTATCTTTCCCTTGTCTTCCTCTTTCTAACTAGACCTATTTCCACCATATACTGGCATGACTTTTCAATTTTGTCTTTGCAAGCCTCACTCTGTGAGGATATTCAATCTCCTCAAACTCAAAAAACTCCTCCATTTCATTGATCCAATCAATCAATTCTTTAGGATTCAAACTTCCACTAAAAGTTGAAACCTCCATTTTAGGTTTTTTCCCAATGCTTGAGATCACTCACAACAATCTTCGTTCTCCAGGATCCATTGGAGCATGATCTTCCTTTTCCATTTCTTCTTATGTTTCATCTTCACTATCATCTCTTTCTCGATGCACATCTCTTCTTTGAACCTCTTGCTCCAAGGTTTCTAATTTCCTTCTAAGGGCTTTGATTTCATCTCTATGTGGATCCCTTCCTCCACCACCTCAGCCTCTACCTCTGCCATGTTGGGAAAGTCGTGGAGGCATCATGAACTCAACCCACACTCATAGGTCTTGTTGCAATTTCCTCACATTCGATGCTCTATTACAGACTCAAGAACTACTACTTTGATAACACTTGATGAGGGCCACACTGCCTAAAACCCACACAAATCACAACAATAGATGCCAACATGGAAGATACGCAACAGAAAAGAAAAACCCACTTTCAATTATTTTTAGAAAATGAAATTATAGATTCAAAATTTACATGCTACAACCTCATGGGCATGATTCATTACACCAAAATCAACTCTCAAAACAAAATATATTATTTGAAGCCACAATTTGCACTAATGGAGCCACCTTCTACAACCACCACCTAACCTTTTTATTTTACCACAATAACCACCCTAGAATGTTCTAGAAAGCTCCAATTTCCCTTTTTTTTTTGCGCCAAAAGTCTTGCCAATTAATTTCTTGCCTAGGAGGAAATTTTGATGAAATTCACTTTTTAGAGGGGTAACTTCGCAGGGCCATAAATTTTGATCTAGGTGTCCGATTTTCTATTATTGCAAATAGTTGGAAAGTTCTCGAAGAGATCTAAAACACATGAACCAACCATAGGTCAATTTGTCAACTTTTCGAGCTATTTTGGGGCCTCTAAAGTCATCATTTCTGAATTTCAAGCTACATTAGAGAAATTTCCCAGGATGTAAAATTTAATATCCCCCAAACCAGTAGGGTATTGAGATGATTCTTTCACGATGAGATTTTTTTTTTAGTTCTTCTCCTTGGGGTAAATTTTTAGGTCCATACAAGCCTATTTAAGCCGACTTACTAAAAATAGTAAGTGGCTATTTTTCTCTATTTTTGACTTCTAATTATCTTACACCCCTTAAGTGTCATCATGTAACTCAAAACAACTAAAGAAAATGAGGAATTTTTTCTTTTTTGGGTGATGCAAGATTTCCCTACACTGTTGGATGCTCCTACATTAGTGTGGTGTCTTGAACAATTGAGAGATGAGAGGGACAAACCGTTGATTAAAAGAGATGCCGCCTCAAAGAGGAAGGCCCAAAATAGAGGTAGTGTTGGAATGATTTCAATAAATGATAAGAGATGATATCATAAATGACATAAGAAATGAGGTAAGATTAGCTACTGGTAATGTAAGAGATTTTATGAGTGAAGAAGAAGATGAGAGTGGAATGGAAGAACAAAAAAGAGAAGAAGAACAGTTAGAGGATTTCAGAGAAGAAATATTTTTTAGGGCTCTTTCAATAATTACGAAAAAAAATAAAATGGATGTGCCAAAACTTTCTAGAACATTAAATCTGGGAGAGCTAATTCATTAGATAGGGGAGCTGGAAGAATATTTTGAAATGGAGGAAATTAGAAACCCCCAATGGGTAAAGTTCGCCCAGACAAAATTGAAAGGGCATGTTGCATTATGGTGGAAAGGGTTGCAAAGAGAACGGGTAATGAATGGAGATCTCAGGATAATGAGGTGGAACCAGATGGTGACAAGGTTGAAGAACAAATTCATTCTTGGAGATTATGAAATGGAGTTATTCAAAAAGTTGTAAAATCTAAAGCAAAAACATATGAGTGTAAAATATTACATGAAGGAGTTTTACAAGCTATCCATTTGATCCGGAAGGCATGAAATCAATAGGGAAAAGGTAGCCAAGTATGTGAATGGATTATGGTTTAACATTCAAGATGAAATGAGTATGCTAAAAATTACTTCGGTGGAGGAAGCATACCAATATGCATTAAATGTTGAGGATAAATTAATGAAAAGGCAATTAAACAATTCCAAAACTCGAAGAAGATTTGCAACTGAAAAGGGACAAGTGAGAAGTAGCAAAGAAAAGTAGATTGAAGAAGAATTCAAGCCCAAATGGAGTAAAGAGGTGGTTCAAAACACAAAAGAAAAAGAGTTATAAGAAAGAGGATATGGTGGCAGCAACAGAGGATTACCAGGTAAATGTTACCAATGTGGGGAAGTTGGTCATCAAGTTTACATGTGTCCTCAAATACAAGAAGGTAGAAAAAAGAGTGCATCAAGAAACCACTTGGCACAAGAGGATGAGGAACTTGATCCATCCCTAAAAGGTGAAGACTCGAAAGAAGGTGAATCTCTCATGATGAGGAGATTGTTGGTGAACCCAAAATTGGTTGAAGAGGAACCATCTCAAAGGAGTCTCTTTTGAACTATGTGCAAGGTTGGAGGTAAGTGCTGCAAAGTCATAGTAGATAGTGGTAGTATGAATAACCTAGTTTCAGAGGAGATGGTAGAAAAGCTAGGTTTGAAGAGGTGTAAGCATCCTAGTCTGTATAAAGTTTCTTGGTTACAAAAGGAACACAAAATGACTATGAGTGAGCAGTGTTTAGTTAATTTTCAGATTGGCTCTTATAGAGATGAGGTGTTGTGTGTCATGATGCCTATGACTGCTTGTCATGTGTTGTTGGGTAGGTCATGGCACTTTGATAGTGAGGCCATCTATGATGGTAGAAAGAATTTTATACTATCCAAAAATATGGAAAAAAGTATGTGTTGAATTCTCTAAAAGATAAGGAGAAGCAGATGAAAGAATCCAACTCTATTGTTTGTTGTAGTGTGAAAAAGCAATGAATAGAAGAAGAGAAACATAGTAGTACAATGATTTGTAACCATTCAAAGGGAAGATTTCAAGAGGAAATGGCCGATTGGATTTTGATTTATTGCAGTAGCACAATAAAGAAGCAAATAATAGAAGCCCAAAAGAATGTGGTGGTCATAGATGTGGACCTATAGTAGGAAATTGTTTAGAGAAATGGGATAACATCAAGGGAGGTAGCTTAAGTGTTGAGGTTGAGTAGAATAGGGAAGGCTCCCATAGACAAGGAGCAGTTATGGATCAAAAATAAACATGGGATTACTGTCCCATGCACCTTCCAATGTTCCTAGTTTTCCAACTCATGAAACATTTCACTTACCCAACATGTTTGGTGCAAGAGCACACGGGTGGATAGGCAATCAACACCAAACAAAAATATTGTTGGTTTTCTTTGCTTCAATTTTTGGTTTGTTTGAATTTTGTTTTGGTATCTCTTCGCTTCGAAAAGAATTTGCATAATCAAATTTTCAAGAATTTTGTTTTCACCTCATGATCGGTTTCCTGGCAATGTTTGCAAAATACAGATAATGTAGCTTGATGGAGATAAAAAAGAAATTCATAGTAAAATAAAGACAAGGAAAAAGAGGTAGCACCACATTTTCAACAATTAAAACATTGTAGAGTAAGAGGGGGTTGAACTTGCTGATGGGGCATATTTAACCAAAAAAATAAATGAGCATAGCTAATGTAAGGAGGCGCCTATTATTAAAGAATAAAATGCAAGGATTTGTTTGTAAAAAAAATGCCAACGAGAATGTGAAGTGAAAGGGTGCATCTAGCAAAAAGAATAAGAAATACAACACCAATTTTTTTTTAAAAAGGTGAAATGGTGGGGAAATAGAGGGATGGGTGGGCACAACAATAAGGGGAAGGAGATCAAAAGAAAATAAGGAGGCAACATAGGGAAGAGTAGTAGAAGTGTGGAAGATAGGAAATCATGCCCCCTTCTTGTTGATCATCATGACTTGAAAATACATTTCAAGTATTTATGGTATAAGAGTGTAGATTCAACCATACCGAGGAGAGGCATATGAGAGTGGATCCATTGGAAAGAGTTGAGACTCTAGAAATAGAGTAAAATTGTGTCAAATAAAAAAATTTGAATATAGATTGTAAGAAGTTAGATTGGAATTATAAATAGATCATTTTATTATGGTAATGTTTGATTGTAATTTCAACATTAATTGAAAATGGTCCAATTGTTTTTGATGTTCCAAAATTTTTAAATTGAAACTCAATCAACAAATAAAATTGTCTCATTGAGTGGTGGTTAACTACGACTTGGTTGTGAGGGGGTGATGGGAGTTTGTGTGTCTTGCATCATTATATATGATATAATCATCACTATTTTATAATTTGCAAATGATATTATTCTCATGTCACATAGTACTACAAGATTACAATGATTTCTTGGTATATTGACTTCATTTTTTAATACTCATGATTTGCAAATGAACTTGAGTGAAGTTAAGGCCGTAGTGTTCAACATAACTAAGAAAGAAGCACATGAAACTAATCTCATTTATAAAGGATATTTTCTTGAAGTTGTTTCTTGTTATATACCCACCTTGACATGTCTTGTATAGGACACCCATTCAATATGCTTCATTCCCTATAAGAGATTATGCAAAGGTTATGCTACACTTAATACACCTAAACTAGATAGTGCTTCCAACACTAGTTTCAAGATGCCAAAAAAGTCGTGTATCTCCTAAACTTTAGTGACACTTTACGATTCTAAAGTTTGGAGACTTCATTTCCATAGTTCTAGATGGGCTTGGGCTGATAGAGTTCTTATTTCCATGCTATTCAAAAACTTGCAAGAAAAATGGTTAGTTCCACATGTAATTATTTTGGTTGAATTTGGCATTCATTCTCTTCATATTTAAACTATTTTTCATGAAGCGATGTTGGTTCATAGATTAATATTTATGGGAAATACAACAATTAGGCATAACTAATGTCCATTCAAATTTCATCAATAATCTATGAAGCTATGTGATCAAGGTATTAGACCTTACACTTGGTGTGTCTAATGTATGGGTTTCCTACAATGAATTGGTATTGATAACAAACATCTTATTAATAGTACCTTTCTTATCAATGCCTCCCACACATTGAAAAAAGATATTTAGGAGCATTATAGATGATGTCTACAATCTACATGAAATCATCTTAGCTAGTACAAATACAATCCTTCTCAACAAAAATGCAACAATAGTTGAAGATGAAAATATTATTCCCCCCAAGTACACTAGACCTGCTTTTGGTTTGATATTTTCTTTTAGGCCAATTATAAGTATGTTTTCCTTACCTTTATATTTAGTCAAATCATTTTATCATGAGAGATGCATGTTTTCCTTACCTTTATATTGAGTCAAAGCATTTTATCATGAGAGATGAGTGCATTTGTAAATTGTACAACACTAAATTCAAATTGACAAAGCATTTTGTATTTAGGTGTCTAATATATTATGCGACTCATGACAATATTTATAGTCTATTTAGACAAAATCGTGGTTCTTGATAAGATCTTATTGATTATGAAGATCAAAGGTGTATAACTCTAATTCTTTAGAGAGATAACCCAAGATAAAATCTACATTCTTAAAACTCATCAACACAACTCTTTATCTTTAATGTTCAACTTTAATTTTAAAAAATAAACTTGTAGATTATAATTTTTTATTTTTTCTCATACAAACTACGAATAAGATATATTTTTCTTACAAGCCCATTAATCTAGTTCGTTTGGAAGGCAATAATGTATAAATTTAAAACTAAAAATTTTAACCATAGAAGACTCTTTTAAAATGTGGAGAAATGGATTCTTTTATAGTCCACGATTCCGGGCGATCTGTTTTTGGGTCTACAGATGGGTTATAGTAAGATGAGACTACCTCACACTCCATGTAGAAGGCACGCAACTGTGTTACAAACAAAACGTACATATCTTATCCCTGTAGGATTTGAACTTGTGACCTCTCTTTCGAGAGTACAAATTATCTTTCAAGAATGACATCGATGAGACAAATGATATGCAGATAAGCTGTCACGCATGTCCAAAGACTGAAAAGTGAGTGGCGTGGGCGTCAATTGTATGAGCTGGAGAGTACCCACCGACATTTATAGCGAACTGTTTTGAAGTCGCCTCGACAGTGAAAATGTCCAAAAAAAACCTGTCAAATTGTCCGTCATGGATGTACGACTACGAGCTAACCGTCCAAAGACTAGAATTTGCAGCTTACGAATTTTATTATTTATCTTTTTCTATTCTGTTAATTTTTAGTACACATGAATGTTTAAATTAATTTGGCATATATACTTACCATCATTATTAATCGAGTAATTATTATAGAGGTTAAATATATTTTGATTGCAAATTAGTAATAAAAATAGTAACAATTTCTAGTATGTTTCCATCTTTAACTTATAAGTTTTTGACATATTTTAAAAGAATTTTAAAAATTTATTTTAGAAAAATAAAAAATTAATATATTTAATTTTTTTAAAGTTAATTTTAATAATATATACAATTAGTCAAAAGATTATATGTAGATTTTTATGTAATTTAAAAAGAAATTAAAAATATATATATCTTTTATGTTTTTCTTAATTGTGATATACACTTTAATGCTATAGAGTAGAAGTCTAGAAGGAAAAAGGAATGTCTAAGAATTTAAAGGCATCTCCATGATCTAATCCATTTCCAAACAAATTAGTTGAGCCATGTTGGCTTAGGTAAAAGGGACCACTTATAACATTAAGTCTTCTACTATGAAATACTTGAACTAGAGGCTAAGTAGAAGGTATCTAGACATTAAAGTGTCGGTGAGAAAAGAACCATCAACAAAATGACTAGTGACATGTTGTTGAGGAGAATTAGGAAGAGTGATACTTTTGACTAGGTTTTGTGAAATAACATGAGCCAACATAGGCTTAAAGCCTTTTGCAACCATACCATATAAGGAAAAAGAAAGATGACGTCCTTTTTGTATAGAGTGGAAAAGCTCAAATGTAGAAGATTGAGGCATTGATAGTGATATAGATAGAAGCATTAACAAAAATAATTTCAAAAAACATTAGGAATTTGGGGTCAAAGCCTAAATCATGAGGCATAGTTGAAGAATGAAGAGCCATTCCATGTGGCCATAAGCTTTGGAAAAAATAATTTTAATAAAGATGGATTGCTAAAGAGAATGCTAGCCCATTCTGTTCCATCCTAAATTATAATGATGTTATCAAGAATGTATCTAGATTTGATAAACCTAATCTACTTTTGTCTAACAACCAATATAAGAACATACCACAACTTGAGAGTAAGAGCCTTTTCCATGATCCTGAATGAGACATTGAGGAAGGTAATTAATCCCCAATAATATCCTCTAGCTATCCAAATTTAGATATGATCTTAGTATTGTTTATTAATGAAATTTTTAATGATAAGGTTCTCTAGATTTTAAAGATCATTACCAACCATATCCCAAATAATGTAAAATCGCTAGGAAACCAATCAAATTTAGGGGATTAATAATTAGCCATAAAAAAAAAATCCTTAGGAAGGTCCTCTTAAGTGAGAAGTTGCTCACACAAGACTCTATGAGTAAGTGAACCCTTATAGGCAACAACATGAATGAATTATTGAAGAGCATTAGAGTGCACTAGAGAACTCTTAATCTTCATGGTGTCAATCAAAAGCTTGGGTGATGGAAGAAACACCATTATGAAGCTAAGATATTTATTTGATGCACTCATTATTTGAAAAGAATGACAAGCTTTTAAAGAGGAAACATTATTTGCGAACTTTCTCTCTAATGTTGAGGTAGTGCACATTGTCAAGATCACCTATGCATAAACATGATGCAACAATTTTTTCTTACAACACTATAATATGAAGGGTTACACTACCCATAGTAGTGTAAATGCACACTTTCCATTGTTGTGTGTACAAAATAATGAGGACATGCCACTTAAGCTGAAAATAATAACATTAGCAGGTGTGATGAAAATTGAACCACAACATCATACAAAAGTGAAGGAAATATATCAAGGCGTTGATGTTGCTATGCATGACATTGCAAGGGAAAAAGTCACATGTGAATCTTTCCCTCTAGGGTTCCTAAGTAAGAGTGGTAACTCATGTCACCTTATAGTGACTTGCATAGATAAATTATATTTATCAAACTAATATATTAATTTTAATTATAAGATATAAATAAGCATGTAATATTACTTAATTTCTTATTTAACCCATTTTATGATTAAAATATAAATGGCATAAAATAAATAATCCCATGTATTTAAAATATAAAATTGAAAGAATGAGTCTTAACACAACAAAGTAATTTAATAACAATATTAATTAACCATATTAATTGAATTAATAAAAATGAAAAACATTTTAACACATTTCCATAATTCAAAAGAAAACAAATAATAGAAATAATTTTAATTTATTTTACATACTAATTATTTTACATTTTTTTTTTCTATTTCATTAAATAATACTTACTAATTTAAAATCCTTTCATTTAAATTTATAAACAAAATACATACTAACTTATAGAAAATTATCCATTTAATTTCATGTCACTTGGTTTATGCCACAGAATAAGGGAGTGTTCAACTAATTCCGAGGAATACATTTTAACAAATATAATATATTATTAAAAACACACCTTGAAAAGGCATATAAAACTCCTTTTTACTCTAACCCATTCATTTCCCCATCTCTTCTTTGGATACAATTTATTTTATTTTGTAGGGTTATAGAGGTAGGGCAAGGATGAATAAATTCCTTTGGAGTTCTCATGGGTTTGCTACTAGATTATTATTTATATTTATTTTTCCTTTCATACACAAGTTTATATTGTTTGTTAATTTTTTTAATTTTATTCTTTTGATTTGATTTGATTACATATATGTAGTTTTGTTTAAAATATATTTTGTAAATTTGGAATATAATTATTATCTATAGGTTTAGGGTTTTTAGAGGGAGAATAAAATATTTTTCTTGATCCTAAATGACATCATTTTTTTCTTATTATTTTGAACAATCTTTCTAAAAAATATATGTACATCTATAAGATTTTAAATCAATTATATTTTATAAGATCTACCATTGTATAGATTCATCTTATTTTATTATATCAATAATTTTTTTCTTTTATTTTCTTGAAATCTATAATCCTTCATTCAATAGAATTTATTTGCAACTCAAATTTAGAATGACTTGGGATATATATTTATTGTGTTTACTACTATTGTGTGTGTATTAATTTAAAATTTTAGAACAAAGACAATTATGAATAAAAAATTAATTTTAGAACAAGGACAATTATGAACAAAAAATAACTTTTTTTTTTAAAATTTTGAGGGTTGATTCCATAATAATAACATAGAATAATAAAATAACCATGAGTGCCATAATAAGTCTATCAAAATAGAGTGTGATCATGAGGAGTGGTCCTTACACATGTGAGAATTAATTTAAGACCTCGCCAAGACATTATCTACCATATCATTTTTTTGATAAAGGTAGAGACAAAAAGTTATGGAGAGGAAGAAAAATTCTCCATTTCAAGATTGGTAGTGTCTTGATAGAGCTAAATGTTGGTGGATTTATAAGCTTGATGAACAAGCATAGCCAAATTGCACCCACAAAAATGTAAACATTTAGAGGTGGATTTGAATCTATCATTCCACTAATCAGTCCACCCTATTTAAAGAAAGGGATGTGGTTCTAGACTTCAAACACATTATATTTTGGTTATGGTTGGTTGATGACTCAATAGAGATATTTTTAAAAGAATTATGTTTTTTGGTTTTTCAGTAAAAGCATAATACCATTCAATATACAATTTAGTAGGAAAATGTTATGAAAGAAAAATATCTAACAGTCTCAAATGGAAAGGAAAATAAGTTAGCAAAAGAGAAAAAGGGTTGACCTGACAGCATAACCCTATCTAGCATTTTAAGATCCCATTCAAAATTTTAATGTCATAGGTTACTCCACATATAGCACACAAATTGGTTATGATGGTGACCAGTGTTGGGATTAAAAACTCACAAGTTATTTCTTAAGAGAAACTAGGCCTCTTTTTCGATAGATGTCTACTACATAGGAAAGGTACCATATTGACTAGATACATCCTTAATCATGTTAAATTCTCCACCCATGATAGATGTAGTTGGAGGCAATGCATTATCAATCCAACACCAAAGAATGGATAAATCAACATCATTGGAAGCATGAATATAACTATCCCAAAAAGCATTCAATTATCAATATACAAGAGTATATTTAATTATTTGTTAGCGGGATTAAATCCTTGATCCACCAATTTTGGCTAAAATTTAAGAGAGAGAAAGGAGACAAATCCACCATGACTTGCTTGATGGTTGTTCCAAATAAAATGACTAGTTAGCCTTATGATATGACAAATAGAAAAAAAAAGAAAAAAAGACCAAAATTTTAGACTCTAATAGACAAAAAATATCTAGGTTTGTAAATATTTGTCAAACATCCCACACAATATATTTTCTTATGAGGTTTTTCACACATAAAAAATTCCATGACATAAAATTCATTCCAAATAAATGAGACTATTCATGATAATCTAGAGTTACACAACTATTTTATAGAAAACCATCCTCCAAAGATGAGTTGAAACTTCCTAGTTCAATTTAATCAGTTTGAAATTTTTCCATTTATCTTCATATATTATTTATCCTCAAGGAGTTTAGTTAGACTATGTGAACTATTTTTAATAGTCATAGGAAAATGAGGAGAATAAAATAGCCCATTAATGTAGAAGAGGAGTACAAGTGAACTTAGGATTGGCTACCCTCAGAAAAATCTCATTGAGAAGGAGTATTTTATTTCCCCTTTTCCTCAAATTTTGAGGTTGTAATAGCCATAAGTTTTGAAAGGAGCTTGACATTCATATAATGCGGTTTATATTTTTTTCTTTCCATAGAGGGTATCCCCTAATGGATTTTTCTTAGGTTTATCTTTAGAGATAATGAGGGGATAATCCTTAATTTTATGTTTAGAGGATTGAAAATGTATGCAACAATTTTTTGCTAAGCTAATATATATCATCCTTTGAATATGGTGTGATTTTTTAAAAATAATTAAAGTAAATAGTTTTTGGAGGCTCTCCTTAAAAATAACTAGTTTTCATGGTGATAATTATAATCAATGTTGACATGAAGTGAGTGAGAAATTATTAGAAAACATATCTACCTTTCAATTGGCTACATATACATAGACAATGTAAAAAGTAACTATTATCCATATTATTTACGTGCATGTGCATGTATTACTCATGAATTATTAGGAACTAATTATTTATTTTTATTGATTTGTTACTTTGATGTGGTAGGTGGGCCCATGACATGTAGTACCCCTCCATTTATGCTTATGTTTTCTGGTTACATGTTTTCATACTGTTAGATTTTGGTACTTTGGTTTGGATATTTTGATCGCTGATTTTGAGCGACAGTGGATTCACTTTGTGACATGATGATACATTGTATAGTGATAATTTATTTCTGACATGCTTTGATATAGCGTAGATGTTTACTTTCAGATGTTATTGCTATGTATATGTTTATGATGGACTAACTATTATTTAATTCATTAGTCTGATGTGACATGTATTGGTGTGGAGAACGGAATTGCATCACTCGCTTGCGAGTGCCCTGTGATGTCCGTGATTTTCTCCACACGGTGTGCCTGTATTATGGATTATATAAATATGTATGTTATTGGTTTGGTTGCAGGATTGCAAGTACATGACACTGACTCCACCTGGTTACTCAGGTCTGAGCATGTGAAGACTCTACGAAAATGTTGATTGGGAGGTAGTAGCATGGTTCATCCTAGTCTAGTCTTAAACCCGGTCATAGTACATCGTCAGTTTAGTTCAGAGTCATAGTTTGTCTTGTCTTTTCCTATTTGGATTAATTGCTTGAAAGGTAAATTTTGTCAATTTTAATGATAGTCTAATATTCTTTAATTTACTGTTATTTAACTTAATTTTTAAATGATAAAGAAATTAGTTTTACATGTTATTTATTAAATTAATTAGTTTGTTTGGTTAAATAATTTGATCTTAGAGATTAAATTTATTTAATTAAATTAAAATTGTTTTAAATTGTGTGTGAATAGATTTTTTTTTTTAAATTAAATATTATTTGTGGAAATGGCATTTTGAAATTGTTAAATAAAATTATTTTTGAAAATTGAAATTTTAAATCTTAAATAAATTAAATGCATGCAAATCTTGAAAGGCAAGATTGCCGAGAAGTTGTTGAAGATATTTTCTTCTTCTCGACATGTGTGCCAGTTTAATTTATTGTTTTTTTGGGTGGAGGAAATTCTCAGAGGATATCTAGGATCTGGAAATACAGTAGGGTTATCAATTTTTCTTCACAGAAAAAAATAAAAAATAGCTTGCTGTTAAAAAAATTATTTTTAAAGAAATTGTGATTTCCTCTGTATGTTGTATTTTTGTGGAAGATCCCTTTGGTTGGAAGTTCTTTGTGGTTGGTTCTAGATTCCTTTGGATTTGGTATTTTGGAGAAGTTTGGAGGATTGCATGCAACAGGCAACAGAGGCTTTCTTCTACAGGCAGTTTTCAAGCTAAAGGGAAACAGGTACTTTTCTTGTAATTTAATTGTTTTCTTTAGAAAATATTGCCTAAGTAAATGTTTGTTTTAAGAAAGTTGTATTTCTTCTCAGGAAATTTAGAAAATAATTCTGTGAAATTTGATTTCCTCTCTGTAAAAATTGTGAAAACAAAGAATTATAGAGAAATAAAAGGGGCAAAATAGAGTTTTATTTTAATAGTAGAAATCTACAGAAGAAATTGACAAAAAACTTGGAATAATTTTTATGTTAAACCATCTGTTAGATCTGATGAAGATTTGGGGGTTTTGGGAAGTTTTAAAAAAAAAAAACATGAAACTATTATATTGAAAATAAATTGTACAGAATTTATTTGTTTTCTTCTCATGATTCCTGAAGAAAATCTTATCAAAAAAATTTCCCTGTATATGAAAGCCAAATTTGATATATATATATATATAAATATATATATATATATATATATATATATATTTATATATTTATATATATATATTTTTGTGAAAATTTATATTAAAAATTAAGAATCGCCGTACAAGCGAGATTCGTTAAAAACTCTGATTGAAATCCGAATGGTGGAAGTATGTTTTCCGCGAATTTATTTTCATGTTTTTTATTTTTGTTGATTTTTAATAAATAAAATACAAGTTTATCCTATTTTTTTTGGTGGAGTGAAGGGCCGCAGGGGAGGCTACCCCCACGGCCGACCCCCACAGGGGAGCCAGTTATGAGGGCAGCATCGGCACTGCCTGCACAACCGCACCCTCCCATGGAGGGTTCGGTTGTGTAGACAACCGGGACCTTGCCCTTTTTGTTTTGTTTTTAATAAAATTTAAATTGTTTAAATTTGTTTTTAAATTTTAATGATATTATATTATATATTACATATATAATATATATTATTAAAATATATGTTATATATGTAATGTATATATATTGAAATATAAAAGTTTCTTTTTAATTTGTGATTTAAATATGAGGGAATATATTTCTAATGTGGATAATTAAAAATATTTATTTATATATATAAATATATATATATATATATATATATATATTTAAATAAATATTTTATTATATTGTTATGAAGTGCATTTATTTAAATGAATAATATAATGTTAATTAGTATATGAAAATTATGAATAGATAGTTTATAATGAAATGTATCATGTGGAGAAAACAAAATTTCATTATTAAACATGATTATGAAATTAGAATTAAATGATGTAATTTCCTTTATTGATTGAGAAAAAGATTACAATTAAGTTGCTATAATTTCTTGTTAATTCTTTGAATGACTGGATTTAGTAAATCCGAATAGTAGACATTTACTTTTCTTGATTTTCTTTAATTGTGTTTCTTATTGGGCAAATTGGGAAAGTCTTAGTTGTATAAGCCTTCCAGAATGTTATGCATAGTAAGGGAGTTGTTATTGTTCAAATGCATTTCTTGAGTTGACTAGGGTAGTGCACATGTTATAGTATGGTGTATTGACACCTGGATTTATGAATAAAGATTTAATGACTATTGAGTGTCGTTTGTTATTATATGATTGAATTTTGTGCACCTTGTCTACCCTAGTTAGAGAACTTAGAATTCCTTATGTTATGTTTATGGGAGTGGCTCTCTGTAAGGGCCGACACACAAAGTGGTGTTAGGGTAACTTACAAAGAGTTACTAAGTCAGTGATAACTAAACAACACTTTAGTTAGAATTAAAATCCTTAATAAGATGTTTATGCCTCACTTATGGACTCTTGAGCTAGTTCAGTCTTGAGTATAAGTTGAGAAGGCCTGGAATGGCAAATTGATATCTTGTTACCTTAAAAGATATTTGATTCCGCAATAGTTTGTAAACGGGGCCGGGTTTCGTAAGAGGTTACCAGGGTAACCCAAGTTGGGGGCCGGGACCTAGGAAGAAACACTAGGGTAACCTTTGCAATATTGTGATGACACTCCACCTAAAATAATAGTTAACCTTGTATTCTTAGTACATTCGATTGTCTTAAATCTGGAAGCAATGTAACCATCAGTTAGTTATGTACTTGTGTCTAGCATTAGTAGATTATGTCTAAGTAACCATATTACTATCTCCTGTCACGGGGGGTGGACCTACGAGTACCACATGGTTGGGTGGAATGTGCACCTTACTCCGTTGGGTCCCCAGTTTATGATCATGGCAACGAGAGCTTCATGGATGGAGACCTCGTACTTGGATACATATGCATATTTCTTTATTGCAAATTGTAAATCTTGTATTTGAAAACATCCCTCAATTGTTTTGTAGTACCCCTCCATTCTCACCTGGGATGTATAGGTAGTCTGGCTAAGGAATCGGAAGAGGAAGATGGGACAAGAGCTTCTAATGGTATTTTTGTGAGTATGATATTATATGATTATTGCATTTCAGTGGTGATGCTTTTATATAGATGTAGTATTAGGTGGTGATGCAGTGAATTAGTAATTGTTCATGATGATATGAGGTGATTCGTATATCTTAGTGATGTTGTTTTATATTCAATGTTGTAGTTGCTAATGTGGTTATGGTGAGGGGATGGCGTAGCATCACTCATTCACGAGTGCCCTACTACGCTGCGATTCCTTCTCACGAGGTGCTTGTATTTAAATAGATATATTGTGCACAACATTGTTTGTATGCAGGATTGTAGGTACATAGTCTCGATTCCACCTGCTTCGGCAGGATAGGGCAAGCACCTATAACCCAACGGTATAATGTTGAAACAGAGGTGGTAAAGAAGTCATTCTGTCCCATGATGTCAAACCGTCTTGTTGGAATGGGTTTGTGCACTCTTGTAGTTGTCGTTCTTTGTGGGTCATGTTTGTGTCTTGTTGTATTTTATTAATGTTGGTATTTTATAAGTTGTGATTTATTTGATTTAAATGATGGTAATATTATGTATTATAATGTTAGATTAAATTGCATTTAAATATTTAAATGTTTTATTTATTTAAAAAAAAAAAGTCATGAGTTTATTAAATGATAATTAAAATATTAAATTGTGTTTTATTATTTTAATTAATTATTTTGTTGAGGATAATTGTTAGAATAAATTATTTAAATTAATTAGATAATGTGCTTTGCAAGTAAAGTTGTAAAAACGGAAATTAAAACAAAAAGTATTGAAAATAGAAAAATAAATAAATAAAAGAATGAAAAAGTTGTGTGAACGAATGAGAATTGAGATTTGACTGAAAAGCTTGCTTTAAAGAAATAATTTCTTTTATTATGGATTTTTAGAGTTTTTGGAAGATAATAGCAATATCTTTTATTTTAATGGAAAATTTTGTGAGTTTTTACACAGACAGAGGATTATTGAGATAGAAGCTGCACAAGTGAATAGGGATGTATTGATGAAATCTTCTATAGTTTTTTTTGGGGGGAAAAATATTTTCATTCTTTTGTTTGAAAATTTTTGGAGAGAGTCTTCTGAATAAAATTTGAGATTCAAATTCGAGTACGGTAGCCTGGAGAGGAGATTTCGAAGCCAAAACGAGAAGCTCATCGTAGAGGCCATCGGAAACAAGCAAACATCATCAGATTTTAAAATAAGCACAGGATTCCAGGTTTCTTTCTCCACCTTTAATTTCTTTGAATCTGCAAAAGAAATAGAAAATTATGTCTTGAATGAATCTGTTTTGCAAAAGAAACATCGGGTTGAGATTTAGTTAAATATATTATTCTGTGAAAGAGAATGAAAACCTTAGAATTTAGATCTTAAGTAATAGCAAACCGTATGGAGAAAAATCAGTTGATTTGAAAGAATTTGTGACTTTCCCACCTGATTGTTTAAATTTTATTATGGTTTTTTTAATTAAAAATTATCCAACTTAACTGTGTTTAAATTAGAGAAAAATAAATAAATATGATTTCTTTCGCAAACAATAGATTTGAAGTTTTATATATAAATATATATTTAGGTTATATTGTGCTTAAATATGTATGTTAACCAGTCTTCTTACCGAAATTAGTTTTGTGAAAAACATCTACATATTTATTTATTTATTTATATATATATACATATATATAAATAAATAATATGAAATACATATCTATTTTTATACATTGATTTGTTTATTTGTTTATTACTGTTAAAAAGAAAAGAGATTTTTTTTTTTTTTGTGTTTCGTGCCGAACTAGTACATGGACGGTGGATTCCTTATTTTTATAGGCGAATGTTTTCTTTTAATCAAAATAAAAGTTATTTTTTTTATATTAAAAAAAAAGGTATAAAATTTGATATTTTTAAGAAAAAAATTTATTAATGTTTGGGGAGGGATGGCATTGGCTGAACCCCCCCAGTACCCATGCGTTTGTTTGACTACTGCACAACAGTCTTGAAGACTGCTGTGCGCGGTAGTCTCGGCTGCCGTGCACAGCAGTTGGACTGTTGTGCGAAGTCCCTACAGGGACTCCGGCAGTCCTTGCAAGGACTGCGCGGCAGGCCTTCCTATATTGTTTTTATTTTTATTTTTATTTTTAAATTCATTTTTTATATATTTATATAAATAAATATATATATATTTATATATAAATAAATAAATATATATATTTATTATTGTTTATTTTGTTTATATAAATAATTATTATGTTATTTAAAAAAAAATAGAAATAAAGAAATATAATTTTAATAATTTTTATTATAATAAAATTTAATGTATTATTGTAAGATATATAAATATATCTGATGTTCTGTATTTTTTTTAGGAATTAAATATTTTGATGTAGAATTATGGTTTGATTATAGGCAACAAATTATATAAATTTTGTTGAACATATTGTGTTTTCTTATATCGACTCAAAATTGAAATATTTTATACAATTGGGTGAATCGTTTTCCTTAAGCTATGAAATCGTGTGATCTGGTTATTGTGTTTCTATTTAATAGTTGTAAACTTTTCTTGTCAATGTGGGAACCATTGTTGTTTGTGAAACCTTGTTCCAGAGGCTTGTTATTGTAGAATGTTATTCTCGTCTTGATTATGCTTTTGGAGTTATTGGTGTTATGTTTGGAAGGGTTGAATGGTTTTGGTAAGACTTTTGGTTACGGGTATTTGCGAGAGGGTTAATGCCTCATGTGTCTAGTTTTGGTTTTATGCTTTATATGTGTTAGTTCAACCCTTGCCTGCCTTGATTTATGTTAGGGGTCATAGGGAGAGTGGCTCTTCATGGGTGTCGACGCCTCAGTTGGAGGAAGGGCCATGAGATCCTATGAGAGCTACGCGATGACACTCTCCACTAGACACCCTTGTGCTTTGTTGTAGTTGCCTCTAGATATTGTAATCTTTATGTTGTTTCTGATTCTTGTGAATTTGGTTTATGATTGTTATTTAGTCACTTGTTTAATTATTAATGCTTTGTTTATTTATGATGAGTTTCATAGCTTTATCTCGTCATGTTTGGTTCATGAACGTTGTAGGTTATATCAGTGTATGCCTTGAGTTGTGTTTGTTTTTGTACTATGATTGTACATGAGTCAGTTTGACATTCATGGTCGGGTTCTCTTCCTTGTCACCTCTGAGCATGGGGGGTGAGTTACTTGTAATTCACATGGTTGGGTGGAATGTGCTCCTCACTTGTTGGGTTCCCCATCAGTAGTCTATCTTCTCAGCATTTCTGTAGTTGGAGTTGTACCAGTATTCCTTTGTAATTCAGATTTCATTGTATTTATATTATCCCACACGTTGGGAAATTTGATGTAATTATTAATCAAGAGCTTGTAATGTAATATTGAAATGATGATGTAAAAGCTAGGATCAATCGTAACTTGTTAAAAGAGATTCATTATGATTGTATTATGTGATGTATTAATATTCTCGCTCTTGGTTATTAGATGTATTCTTATTCATGGTTTATAATATTAATAGTTATGTTGTTATCTTTTGCTTTCGTTGTTAGTTGTTTGTGAAGTAACCTCGCGTGCCCCAGAGAGCTAAGCATAATAGTGTAATGTAATGTGTTATGTGATTATGGTTAATGTTTCTTGCATGTTTAATTGTTTTGTTTAAAAAAAAAATATTTGCGATGTGTGTGTTCTCTGGGGTTTGCACGGCGGGCATTACAACTTGGTATCAGAGCCAAGGTTGCAGCACTGGGATCTTTGGGTAATGTTGCTACCATGTTTAGTTGTGGTGAGTCATTGTGTCAATACGGATATAGTTCTACCCTTGTGTCATTTGGGTGTAGATGAGCATGTTGAGTCTTAACTTGTTGAGGGTGAGAGTTATGTTGTGCAACATTCTCTTGTGTGTTCTCTTAACTTTGAGTTTGAGTGAGGTCAAAGTGACTTTAGTCATATTGTCTTATCTTCATGCATCTTCTCTTTGCGTGTATGTTTGTTGACCTTATATTATTTGAATTATTTTTCTTCCTCATTCTACCTCTTTTGATGTATGTGGGCATTGATTGTATTCTATGTAATTTTAAGGCTATGTGCTGAAAATTCATTATGAGTAATGAAGGTTAGAAGTAGAAATAGATAAAAGAATGACTTTAGTGTTATCCTAGATTGAGATTGCATGTATTTTTATTGAATTATACTATATAAGAATAAAAGGAATGTAGTATAGTATAATCATATTGTCAAGTAGTGATTCGTTAAAATAATTATGATGGTTCCTTTATGATTGGTGCAAGTGAGTGACTTGATCCTATAACACGTATGGAATATTGTTTAGGGTGAATCTTCAAAAAAGTGTGGTAAGAATGTTGCATTGTATGAGTGTGATTAGGGGTATGGGTAAAACAATCTCCTAGGTATTTTCATGTAGTGAAAAAAATTTAAATATTTTGATTTTATAAATGTGTTGTACTTGGATGGTGTTTAAAGGCCTTGTGTCGATCAAATAAATGTTTTACCTTAGGAGAAAATGTGATGATGTATGTTCATTTAATGAAATCTTGAATTAATACAAAATTGATGTGTTGTGGTGTGTAATTGATTGACGATTCTTCTTAATTGTTATTGAATCTAGTATGTAAATAAATGGTAATGTTTTGTGTTGAAAGACAATGCATTTTGACATGTATATGATGTGTTCTATGTTAAGTGCACTCTCCCCTGCAAATGTAAATGATATAACTTGGGTAAAATGTTGTTTCATGACATGAAAATAAAAGTTTCTTTATGGGTGTATTATTATGAATGAGGGAAGCAAATAGGAATTCTATAATTGAAAGACATTGATGTTTATCTCTCGTAAAGTGTATGATGTAGTAAATGGTGATAAAAATATTTTTTTTATGTGAATCAAGAGGATTATTTGTCTAGGAGAAAGCGGGTGAGAATTGTTTAGGCTTAGGGTATTAATTCTAGCTTTAAGGGAGTTGATAAAATTGATCTTTGAACTTGAGGAAGAGAATAATGTTGATATTTAAGGAATTGTAAAAGTGATTAAAAAGTTTATAATTTCAGAAGAAAAGTATGGAGGATGTTGGGAGTACTTGTTTTTGATATGCGGCATCAATCATGTATGTGCATATGAGAATAGGGAAAATTTGTTTTCTATAATAGTAGGTATGAATGTACTCCTTGTTTTGTGGAAACAAGTATCTGTGCAATGTTTGTGTGTTGTATAAACCTGTGCTTGCCTTGTGTGCCATGCGATGGTGATACTATGTACCCATCCATGGGGAAACTATTGTTTTCCTCGGTGTGGAAATAACCATACCATTCATGTGTTGCATGTCTGTTACCTGATTGAGGGCCAACCCACGTGTGGTTGAAATTTATATATGAGTAGCCAAAAGATAGTGTCATAGATTCTTTTCTTTTGGTTCTCTAGTCCCTCAATCTGTGAAGGGGTAGTAGCAGCCACAAAGTTCCTTGGGCGGAGTGTGTAGCGTACGCATATTGCAATGCAGAGTAGTCTTAGCTCAACCGATCCCATGGAAATGTACTCACTACTTCCCCTTAGGATGGATCAGGGTACTTGATCCATATGTGCTAGCCTAAACCCCATAGTTTTGAGTATAGCAGCATTGGTTTGTTAGTGCATGCCTAGCCGTCCATAGGGACATTGAGTTGGCATTAGCGAGTCAACCTTGTCTGTATGAGAGGTGAAGCTCGGGTAGCCCCATATTGATATATTCTTATATTCATTATATAGACCGTATCTGCATGTGTTCTGACATGATGCAACGGATACGATGCCACACCCACTGATGTTCCGACATAGTACCAGTGATGATGCCGTGTTGTTAATGGTAGCGAGCCAGGCTCGAGGACATGATGCCACGTGCATAGACACATGAAGGTGCACTATGAGATTGTGTTATGATAGCCTATTTATGTGATGAGTGTAATGGGGCCTTACACACTTGTAGAGGGATACTCATGCTTGCTTTCCATAGTGTATGTGTCGGTTAGCATATGGGTAGGTCCTAGCCATGTATACCTCTGGTGACGGCGAGTACCTACGTGTGCCTTTTCCACTAGGTATCACTATGCGGGGTGTGTCTAGCGCATGCCTACTTCTACGGAGCCACAGACACACTGCCATGTGACATACGACCAGTGCATGCCTTCTCCAGCTGGTGTATGACCATGCTGCACTATGATGTGATGCGGTATGGAGGCTGAGGTGCACATCCTATGCGGGCAACCAAGGAGTGTGTGGGCCACTTGGTTAGTCCATGTCGCGTGACAACGCGAGGCAGAGTGTAGCCGAGGAGCACACTCTCAGTCATGTGGATGGCGTGCTTACTCCGCACCACATGAGGGCTACTGCTATAGTCGGACGATGTTCCCTCCTTCTTTGTTTGGTGGCTAGTATCTAGTCACATAGTGGTGTACTGTGCAATTTCATGGATTGTGAACTTTCTTTATTCTTATTGATGATTTGCTAGTGATTGTGAAGGTCGACACTTTATTTATATTTGATTGTGATGGTTTAGCCACACATTGTGATAATTTTTTTTCTCGTAGCCCTCATGGTTACATGAGATTTAGTGTTGAAATTGTGCACATTTATTTATTTATTGTTGAAATTGAATTTCTTTTTACTCTTTTTTATGACTTTGGTGGCTAAACTAGTTTATCCTTATTGTTTTCGATGTCGGCCATGTGTTGTATTGTGATTCCTCTCCAAGAACATATGAGGCAGACTTGGTGAGTGTATATGAGGAAGTAGACGCAGGGAACCTTGAGGATGGGGGTATGTGAGGCTATTTTATAGCTAGGACCCACTACCCACCTATGTGTGATGACTATCTCTTGGAGGCTAACCACCTTGTACAACAAGAGATGGGTCATAGTGGTCTTGTTTGGATGGTCTCGCCATGTGTGTGTGGTCTAACACCATCAAGCCACTGAGTGTGAGGTATGAATTATGTGGGATGGATATTGGCTCTTGGCTCATGGATATTGTTTCATGGTTTAGTATGCTTCTTTCTGGTGTCCAGATGGACCCTTGTGTAGCCTTGTGTTGTGTAGTTCCTAGTGATGTGACTGTGTATGTATGTGTTAGAAGAATATCTCTTATATTTTGTGCCTATTGATGTAAAAGAGGGATAACCATGTTGTCTTAAATGTGGGTATATTGTGACTCTGTGGTATAAAATAGATTGGATATTGTTGAGAATCATAAATTGTGACTTAAAATATGTTACTAAAACATGATATGGTGTGTATTTTTGTTAATTTCAAGTAATTATTTGATGTGTTTTCCTTCTATGATATTTTGAAGATGTTTGTTGTGTAAATGGAAAATTGAGTTAATAGGAGTACTTGCTTTGTTATTAGTGTTGGAAACCAAGTATGTTATTGTAAGAGATGCAAGGATTTATAAATGAAAGTAGTTAAGAAGATATTATTTTCAAATGAAGTCGGATAGTGATTCTAATTGTAATGATGCACAAAGAGGGTGTACATCAATTATAGATTAGAGAAATTTTGGTACTAATGTGGTTATGTTTCCATTTTGAGCCATGTGACTTCCAGGAGTAAGTCGAGTTTTAGGGGGGGAGGTTGTAGTACCCCTCCATTCTCACCTGGGATGTGTAGGTAGTCTGGCTAAGGAATCGGAATTGGAAGATGGGACAAGAGCTTCTAATGGTATTTTTGTGAGTATGATATTATATGATGATTGCATTTAATTGGTGATGCTTTTATATAGATGCAGTATTAGGTGGTGATGCAGTGAATTAGTAATTGTTCATGATGATATGAGGTGATTTGTATATCTTAGTGATGTTGTTTTATATTCAATGTTGTAGTTGCTAATGTGGTTATGGTGAGGGGATTGCATAGCATCACTCGTTCGCGAGTGCCCTGCTATGCTGCAATTCCTTCTCACGAGGTGCTTATATTTAAATAGATATATTGTGCACAACATTGTTTGTATGTAGGAGTGCAGCTACATAGTCTCGATTCCACCTACTTTGGCAGGACAGGGCGAGCACCTATAACCCAACGGTATAATGTTGAAATAGAGGTGGTAATGAAGTCATTCTATCCCATGATGTCAAACCGTCTTGTTGGAATGGGTTTGTGCACTCTTGTAGTTGTCGTTCTTTGTGGGTCATGTTTGTGTCTTGTCGTATTTTATTAATGTTGGTATTTTATAAGTTGTGATTTATTTGATTTAAATGATGGTAATATTATGTATTATAATGTTAGATTAAATTGTATTTAAATATTTAAATGTTTTATTTATTTAAAAAAAAAAGTCATGAGTTTATTAAATGATAATTAAAATATTAAATTGTGTTTTATTATTTTAATTAATTATTTTGTTGAGGATAATTGTTAGAATAAATTATTTAAATTAATTAGATAATGTGCTTTGCAAGTAAAGTTGTAAAAATAGAAATTAGAACAAAAAGTATTGAAAATAGAAAAATAAATAAATAAAAGAATGAAAAAGTTGTGTGAATGAATGAGAATTGAGATCTGACTGAAAAGCTTGCTTTAAAGAAATAATTTCTTTTATTATGGATTTTTAGAGTTTTTGGAAGATAATAGCAATATCTTTTATTTTAATGGAAATTTTTGTGAGTTTTTACATGGACAGAGGATTATTGAGACAGAAGCTGCACAAGTGAATAGGGATGTATTGATGAAATCTTCTATATTTTTGTTTTGGGGGGAAAAATATTTTCATTCTTTTGTTTGAAAAATCTTGGAGAGAGTCTTCTGAATAAAATTTGACATTCAAATTCGAGTACGGTAGCCTAGATGTAACGCCCGTCGTGCAAACCCCAGAGAACACACACAATGCAAATAATTTTTTTTTTAAAAAACCAATTAAATTAAACATGCAAATACATTAAACCATAATCACATAACACATTACATACATTAACACACTTAGTTCTCTGGGGCACGCGAGGTTACATCGCAACAACTAAACATAAATAAAGATAAAGATTATGACATAACCATTTATATTATAATATCCATGAATGAGGATAGATCCAATAACCATGATGCAAGAATAATAAACATCACATAATACAACCATAATAAATCTCTTAATAAAGATACAAATGATCCTAACTATTACATCATCGTTATAATATTACATTACAAATTTTTGATATAAGAATTACAATGAATTTCCCAAGCATGTGGGATGATACAATTACAATGAAATCTGAAATACAAGTGAATACTGGTACAACTCCAACTGCGGAAATGCTGAGAAGATAGGATGCTGATGGGGAACCCAACAGGTGCGGAGCACGTTCCACCCAACCATGTGAATTACAAGTAACTCACCCCCCGTGCTCAGAGGTGACAAGGAAGAGAACCCGACCATGAATGCCAAACCGACTCAACAACAACAAAGTACAAAAAAAAATACAACTCAAGGCATACAATGAAACAACCATTGAAGTTCACAAATCACATAACAAGTTAAAACTATGAAACTCATCATAATTAAACAAAGCATCACCAATTATACAAGTAACCAGATAGCAATCATAAACCAAATTCACAAGACTTAGAAACAACATAAAGATTACAATATCCAGAGGCAACTAAAAACAAAGCACAAGGGTGTCAAGTGGAGAGTGTCATCGCATAGCTCTCATGGGATCCCCTGGCACTTCCTCCAATTGAGGCGCTGGCACCCATCTATGGATCCCCTAGCCCTTCCTCCTACTTGAGGTGCTGGCACCATAGGGTAGCTCATGTGGAGTCGATACCTCTCATGAAGACGAGATTACGACTTTGCCAACCATGGCCTTCTTAGTCTATCATTAGTCTATGATAGCCCTAATGCATAGATGAGGATACCAATGTTTATTATCTTGTGTGTTTTACTACCCATCCCCCTAAATTCTATTTTTAGATTATCAATTGTTTAATTACTCTTATGTGGGTTCCCCTGAGCCCTTCCTCATTCCAAGGCACTGAAGCCCACGAAGAGCCACTCTCCCTATGACCCCTAACATATCTCAAAGCAGGCAAGGGTTGAACTAACACAAATAAAACATAAACCCATACAAGACACACGAGGCATTAACCCTCTCGCAATTATTCAAAACCAAAATGTCTTAATAGAACAGTTCAACCCTTCCAAGCACAAAACCAATAAGTTCCAACTCTGAAAGTGTGACCAAGACGAGAAGAACATTTAAAATTAAACAAACCTTTCAAATAATTTTTTCACAAATTGACAACACGGTTCCCACATCAATTTAAAAGTTAACACAATAAAACTAGGACGAAAAAATAACAATCTCCAAATTTCCTCCACGACAATATAAAATTCAACAATAATCCAACACAATTATTACGTTCATTCTTAAATAAAGTTCACTTAATTTCACAATTTTATATATATATATATATATATATATTATATACATATATTTGTATATATATATTACATCAATATATATATTTATTTATTTAATATATATATATTTATATATAATTATAAATATATACATATATTTGTAAATATATATATATATAAAATTATATATAATATATAAAAAAAACATATATATAAAAAATAAAAATAAAAAAAACATTAATCAGTGACCAGTAAGGAATTTGCACAGCTTGATCCTATAAATTTTGGTTATGCCTTGTAAGGACGAGACTCTTTGTGGCGATCTGTATCCACGGTGGGGGGATTCTGACTGCCGTGCCCTCTAACCCCATACAAAACTTTTATTTAAAATAAAAGTTTGATTTCTTTAAAACTTTAATTTTTTTTATATGATAACTTTAAAAAAAAAGAAAAAAAACACAGTTTAAAATAAAATGCATAAAATTTTGATCCGTCCTTTGCACAGGCACAGATTTTGACAATCGGCCCTTTTCGAAAAGTATGAAAACAATTTATTTATAATTACATATTATATATTTATATTTATATATATAAATTAATATATATATATACTTATTTATATATATAATTATAAATAATTACACACAATCACAGAGAACACGGATTTCTGTGTAAAATACAGAATCACCATAAATTTAAAATACATTTTTTTTTTTTTTTTTCAAAATAATATTTCAATTCCATTAAAATGCAAAGATTGTTCTTTTCCATAGGAATAATAAAGAGATTGAGTATATCCAAACAGAATTCGAAGAGTTCATTTTCAGTTTGTTTGCAAAACAAGATTTTCCAAATTCGACAAAAATTTTCCTTTCAAAGAAGACCTATTTGTTTATTCATTTTCTTATCTTGAAGAAATCATTTTAATCTAATTCACAGAAGATTTTATTTTTAAAACAGAGATTGATTCTAAAACACCTCTTTATTCCTTTTACAGATTTAAAACCATTGAGAGAAGAGAGTGGAACCTGGAGTCTTGCACTCTCGAGAATCTGATGAAGCTGGTTCCTGACAGCCTTTACAAAGAGCTCCTCCTTCCTGCTTCGAATCTCCTCTGAGTAACTGTGCTTAAATCTTGAACCCGATCCTTTGTTCAGAAGACTCCAGAATAATACCAACAAAAGATTTCCCAAAACCTTTTCTAGAACTCTCCTCAAATTATAGCAAAAGATTGAAAAATATTCTCTTCAGATTCAAAAATACATAATCAATAACTTGTGCAACTTCTGTATCCCTAATCTTCTGTGTGTGAAAAACTTACAAAATTCTTAATTAAATAAAAGATATTGTCCATTTCTTCCAAAAACTTTTAAAAAATAAAATAAATGAAACTAATTCTTTAAAAGCAAGCTTTTTAGTCAGATTTGCATTCTTATTCGTTCTCACAACTTTTTCATTCTTTTATTTGTTTTATTGTTTTAATTTCTATTTTTACCACTTTACTTGCACAACACATTATCCATTTAATTTAAATAATTTATTCTAATAATTATCCTCAACAAGATAATTAATTAAAATAAATAACACACAATTTAATATCATAATTATCACACAATAAAACTCAGGACTTTCAAAAATAAATAAATCATTTAAATATTTAAATACAATTTAATCTAACATTAAAATAAACAATTATTTCAATCATTTAAATAAAATAAATCATAACTTGTAAAAATACCAACATTAATAAAATACGACAAAACATAAAACACAAAACTCAAATAACGACAATTACAAAAATGAACAATAACAATCAAACAAGACGGTCTGACATCATGGGACGAGATGACTTCATCGTCACCTCTGTTTCAACATTTAACCGTTGGGCTATTGGTGCTCGCCCTGTCCTGCTGAAACAGGTGGAATCGAGACTTGTACCTGCAATACCTGCATACAAATGAAGTCATGTACATGTGCATACATATATATAAAATCGAAGCATTAAATCAAAGCACTGCATTGTGAGAAGGAATTGCAGCATAGCAAGGCACTCGCAAACAAGTGATGCTATATTGTCCTTCATCACACCTATTCTAACAATTATAATATAACCAACAAATTAACATTTCTAACTAACAATCATCTCATAACATATTTAATTAAATCACTGCATCATATCATAATTCTGAAAATCAACTAATATAACCAACCATAATGTCATATGAAATAATCATGTCCATAATGAAATAACAGCATCATCTAACATCTAACTAACCAAATCAACAATAACAGTATCATCATAGTATCCAAACAAAGCACAAAAAATAATAAGTCTAAACAGTATGAGGGGTATTACACTGGAGAGGAGATTTTGAAGCCGAAACGAGAAGCTCATCGTAGGGGCCATTGGAAACAAGCAAACATCATCAGATTTTAAAATAAGCACAGGATTCCAGGTTTCTTTCTCCACCTTTGATTTCTCTAAATCTGCAAAAGAAATAGAAAATTATGTCTTGAATGAATCTATTTTGCAAAAGAAACATCGAGTTGAGATTTAGTTAAATATATTATTCTATGTAAGAGAATGAAAACCTTGGAATTTAGATCTTAAGTAATAGCAAACCGTATGGAAAAAAATCAGTTGATTTGAAAACATTTGTGTCTTTCCCACCTGATTGTTTAAATTTTATTATGGTTTTTTTAATTAAAAATTATCCAACTTAACTATGTTTAAATTAGAGAAAAATAAATAAATATGATTTCTTTCGCAAACAATAGATTCAAAGTTTTATATATAAATATATATTTAGGTTATATTGTGCTTAAATCTGTATGTTAACCAGTCTTCTTACCGAAATTAGTTTTGTGAAAAACATCTACATATTTATTTATTTATTTATATATATGTATATACATATATATAAATAAATAATATGAAATACATATCTATTTTTATACATTGATTTGTTTATTTGTTTATTACTGTTAAAAAGAAAAGAGATTTAAATTTATTTTTTTGTGTTTCATGCCGAACCAGTACATGGTCGGCGGATTCCTTATTTTTATAGACGAATGTTTTCTTTTAATCAAAATAAAAGTTATTTTTTTTATATTAAAAAAAAGGTATAAAATTTGATATTTTTAAGAAAAAAATAATTAATGTTTGGGGAGGGGCGACATTGGCTAACCCCCAAAACCCATGTTTGTTTCTGTCGCTGGACAACTGAAATTCGCAGATCCCCTGCCGAGGCGGTGGGTAGTCCTTGCAAAAGCGACCGAGCCTTCATATATTTTTTATTTTATTTTAATTTTATATTCATTTTTATATATTTATATAAATAAATATATATATATTTATATATAAATAAATATATATTTATATATAATATATATATATATATATATATATATATTTATATATATATATATATATATATATATATATATATATATATATATATATATATATATATATATATATATATATTTATATATAAATATATATATATAAATATATATATATATTATTGTTTATTTTGTTTATATAAATAATTATTATGTTATTTAAAAAAAAATAGAAATAAAGAAATATAATTTTTTTAGAAGTAAAATATTAATGATTTTTATTATAATAAAATTTAATGTATTATTGTAAGATATATATATATATATATTTGATGTTCTTTATTTTTTCTAGGAATTAAATATTTTGATGTAGAATTATGGTTTGATTATAGGCAACAAATTATATAAATTTTGTTGAACATATTGTGTTTTCTTATATCAACTCAAAATTGAAATATTTTATACAATTGGGTGAATCGTTTTCCTTAAGCTATGAAATCATGTGATCTGGTTATTGTGTTTCTATTTAATTGTTGTAAACTTTTCTTGTCGATGTGGGAACTGTTGTTGTTTGTGAAACCTTGTTCCAGAGGCTTGTTATTGTAGAATGTTATTCTCGTCTTGATTATGCTTTTGGAGTTATTGGTGTTATGTTTGGAAGGGTTTAACGGTTTTGGTAAGACTTTTGGTTACGGTTATTTGCGAGAGGGTTAATGCCTCGTGTGTCTAGTTCTGGTTTTATACTTTATGTGTGTTAGTTCAACCCTTGCCTGCCTTGATTTATGTTAGGGGTCATAGGGAGAGTGGCTCTTCGTGGGTGCTGACGCCTCAGTTGGAGGAAGGGCCAGGAGATCCTAGGAGAGCTACGTGATGACACTCTCCACTAGACACCCTTGTGCTTTGTTGTAGTTGCCTCTGGATATTGTAATCTTTATGTTGTTTCTGATTCTTGTGAATTTGGTTTATGATTGTTATTTAGTCACTTGTTTAATTATTAATGCTTTGTTTATTTGTGATGAGTTTCATAGCTTTATCTCGTCATGTTTGGTTCATGAACGTTGTAGGTTATATCAGTGTATGCCTTGAGTTGTGTTTGTTTTTGTACTATGATTGTACGTGAGTCGGTTTGACATTCATGGTCGGGTTCTCTTCCTTGTCACCTCTGAGCATGGGGGGTGAGTTACTTGTAATTCACATGGTTGGGTGGAACATGCTCCTCACCTGTTGGGTTCCCCATTAGCAGTCTATCTTCTCAACATTTCTGTAGTTGGAGTTGTACTAATATTCCTTTGTAATTCATATTTCATTGTATTTATATTATCCCACACGTTGGGAAATTTGATGTAATTATTAATCAAGAGCTTGTAATGTAATATTGAAATGATGATTTAAAAGCTAGGATCAATCGTAACTTGTTAAAAGAGATTCATTATGATTGTATTATGTGATGTATTAATATTCTTGCTCTTGGTTATTAGATGTATTCTTATTCATGGTTTATAATATTAATAGTTATGTTGTTATCTTTTGCTTTCGTTGTTAGTTGTTTGTGAAGTAACCTCGTGTGCCCCAGAGAGCTAAGTGTAATAGTGTAATGTAATGTGTTATGTGGTTATGGTTAATGTTTCTTGCATGTTTAATTATTTTGTTTAAAAAAAAATATTTGCTATGTGTGTGTTCTCTGGGGTTTGCACGGCGGGCCTTACATGTTTATGAGGTGAACATTGTAAAATGTAATTATTATTGATCTACCTCATCAGATGAATGAGTATTGTAATATCTTATCAAATGTAATGTAAGAATCATATTTGTACTTTACACTATCTTGAATGGAATTTAAATGTTATGCAATGATTACTTTTTTGTTTATGTTAATTAATATGTGCAATACTAAATACTAAAGTCGTCTATGGAAACTCAAGTAGTGTAACGTCGCGTAACTTAACGAATGTATGCAACTAATTAACTTAATATTAATAAATTAAAAAATATATATTTTACTTTTATACTCAATTGCAATATTCCTTAGGTTATAAGATGGGGCATTACATGACAACACTAAAAAAATTATTCACCATAATTTTTTGCCCAATGTATCCAATTTTCAATAGCTAATAAATATAAAAAGAGCAAAAGCCAAATAATTTTCATGAGAAAAGCGCTACTATGAAGGAGAAGACTCCTTAATGGGTTCTAATTCATAGAAAGTAGTTGTATAAATATTTTATTCAATAGTGAAAGTCCTTGTCATATCATTGAATCTCTTCATAATATTACAAAAAGTGATTTTATCAATAATTCTCCTTGAATCATTATAATGGATGATAATCAATTTGAGCTTCCTCCTTATGTTGTCATGATTGATGGACTTTATCAATAAGAAAAAAATTCCTCAAATGAGTGCATCAACATAATCCATCTTGACACATACATAAAAGCCCTTTAAAATACCATTATAAAATTTTGAATAAAATATATTTTATATTTTTAACAAAAAATAATGAAAATAAAAATTTATAGATCTAATATTCACACAATAGTAACTATTACTCACAAAAAAGGAAAACGTGTATGAAAAATGTTCACTTCCCAACAATCCATTACATTAATGTTTCAATATTCTTGACAATTTAATTCATTCTTAAACAAAAAATATTATAGATTCTATAAATATTCTCCTAGTTTGATCATATACTAAACAAAATTTTCTCTTAATAGAAATTAATAATTTCCTAGAAAAAAATCTACATAAGAATCCAACTTGTTCAAACATAAATTATTCCTACAAATATTGATTTACAAAAGTTTTCAAGAGTAAGTTAATTTTTTAGGAATATTGAAAGACTGGTGTACAATCTAAATAATACTACTCTAACAGTGCTTCCTCTACAAGCCCATCCTCCCCCCCCCTATGATCAACATTTGGAGGATAATATTTTTTATGATGACCAATAAAGAAATAACTTTATTTCATTAGAAACTAGATGTTTGTACATTTTTTTGGTTATCTTCATAGATATGGTTGTTTGTGTTTGGTATTCTCCATAGAGGATCCATGTTTCCCTTGTAGGTACATGGATATAGGGGGTGAACCTATTTTCATATTCTTCTATATTATTAATATTTATTTTTCACTTTTGGGGATGATGCAAAGCATTAGGGTATCTAGGTCTCTTCCATGTTGACCCATTTTTTTAAATTTATCTTCATGTTTATTTCCTCCTTCATACTCATAGTTCTCAATGGCTTGGGGAATGGTGAAATTTTAATTTCTTTCCTCTTATATGATACACATGATTATGATGAATCTTAAATATTTATACTAACCCAAAGTCATAGATCATTTAGTGTGTGTCTTTGCAAGTAATTTTTTTTTTGTTTCCACGTGACATCCCTAAATTGCATGATATAATACCATGAGCATAATGTCATGTGTTTCATGCTCAAAAGATCCTTGTTGTCTCATTTTTAAAAATATTTATTTCCCCTTCTCTACCTTAAAATAATTTATATTTTTTACATTATGTAGTTACTTTAATGGGGTATCTAATGGCACACACTACTCATTTATTCTCTTTGAAGAATTTTCCTCCATGTCATGGGTTATTTTTACACTCTCCACAATATTGGTAGCATATGAGCCACTTAGCATAATGCAACTTTCTATGTTATGGGTCCTCATATTTCCTACCTTCTTTTATCACTTTCTTGTAGTATCCATGTTTTATTAAAATCTATTGGATTCACTCTAGTATAATGTGGACTGCTAGCCATACTTGTTCCTCTTGAAAACACATTGCTATAAAATGCCTATTTTATATATCTTTCCCTCAATCCTTTATCTCCTTATCTTGAGTTCTTATTGTTGAATATTTGTTTTGTATGATTGTTCATATTGTGTTTTGTTTTTGTATGTGATGTGTTTTCCAGCTAGCCTAGAAATTGGCTAATTTATTTGTTTTGCATAATTTTATTTAATTTTTGTGCCATGTGTAAGGATATTTATTGATCAATTTTATAGGTCATCTATCTAGGGGCATATATACTCATTTGAAGACTTTGAATCCTCTACACTAGCATTTCACTTACTTTATATTTTTTTTCATTTACTTTTGTAGCATCATAAATTGTCACCCTTGACAATTTCACACTATGTTTTGTTCCCTCATATATGCATGGACCTAATTATGTTCCTAATTTCCTAAATTAAGCATTATATGACACATTTTAACATTTATCAAGGAATCAAATCCATAAAATTGAAGTAGACATTTAATATTTTTCTCCCAACACTTTACACCCCACAAAATAGGGCTGGGACAATGGTACCCTAAGTGATTTGATCCCCCTATTTTGGTTCCAATTTTTAATATATTAGAGTTGGAATTTTATTATTTGGATTTTAAATGTCAAATTTCAGCCATTGGAATTTAAGTTGTGGGAAATTATCATTTATTGTGTATAAATACCTAGTCATTGCACCATTTGAAAAGGAATGAGGAGAATTAACAAAAAGAGAGCAATTGTAATACTTGAAGTTCAAGTCTTGAGAGCAAGATCATTGTAGCATTTTATTGTCAAAGCATCATATCAAGTTTTATGTGAGTTTTTTCATGTTTATGCATACATTTTGTTTGTGAGGATTAACCCTTGTAGGTCTTCAAAGTAATCCAAGCTAATTTGCAATCAAGCCTTTAGGAGATTTGCATGAATTCAATCCTTCAAGGAATTAGATCTGAATGGTGAGTTGCATCCAATTGTTGATTCATCATTTGTTTTTCATTTAACGTCTATCTCTCAAAAGGATAAGCTCTCTTTTATTAAATTTTTCCATTGTGGAGGTGGAAACACCAACATAGGGTTTGACCGAGGAAAGCCCCTATATGGCACAACCCTTCCTCTCTCTTTGAATGTGTAGGTTCTAGATTTGAAGAAGAGTGGAGGAAGATTGAAGATATTTTTATCATTATTGCATTCAAACCCTACAACTTGGCAAGATATATAAACTCAATTATCTCAGCACCTGATGAAGATTTGATAGTTGGATCTAGAAGGAAGAATTTTTTGATCAGACGCATAAGGACTACAAAGACGTATTTTAATTTTAGTTACAAGGACATAGATGCCCTGGGCGACTTGGTCTTGCAAATTTAGATCCAAATTTATATGACAAGTGCACACAAGTCTACTCAATCTGTTTTTCAATACCAAATTTGTCTGTGACTCTCTAGATTTACTATTTTTATATTAGAATAGTGAATTTTCATTGTTGTCTAGTTGCATCATTGAATTCATACAAAATCCACTCTAAAGCATTCCAATTTAGATCCTAGGATTGGTTGACTCACCTTTCAAGTTGAAGTCAATCTCTTGTACCCTAGTTGATCTTGAATTTTAATGATAAACCACACGAAGAAAAGTCCTTGAATTCCTAGGGTAAAGTCCTAGGGTTTCACTTTTCCTATTTATCATTTTGGTGAGCCTAGCACATTAACATTATAAACCTTCTAAAATATGAAGCATATCATCCTAGATCTAGGGTTATCATTGCATTATTTTGCATTCATCATTTAGGCATCCTTTATTGCATCAAAAAAGCATAAAAAAATTGCATGTCATATTGCATCATAGGTTACAATAGGGTTAATTTCAGTCATCATGGGTTAAATCTACATCTTAATTACATTTGAAAAGTTGTATTTGCTCATTTTAGAGTTGAGATCATATATGAAAGTGTTTATTGCATTCATTTAGGCATCTTGCATATAGTCAAAAGGGTGAAAAATTGTATTTTTTGTTGTAAAAAGATATCAAGATCATCATTTTTTAGATTTTGCACATTAGGATTGGGTATGTGCAGGATCATGGTATGCCAAAAAGTGGCAATATTTGTAGGGTATGTGGCTGGCGACTTTTTTTTCACCCAAAATTAATGAAATTAAAAGGGTTTTTAGAGGAGATTCTCAGCTTTCCAAAAATATAAATTATGATTTAATTTGAATTTAATAAATAATTATTATTCATTTTCTATTAGAATTATGACTAAAGTCCTGATCGATAGGCTGATTGAAAAACATCTATAACTTTCAAATGGTATCATATTTTTTTGAATCCAAAACATGCGTCACATTCTATGCTTACATACTATAGGATTAAAAAAAAAATTAAATTTCATGAATTTTGACCAAGTTAAGGTGGTCCAGACGAAGTTTTTATATTTTCTAAAAGTTGTAATAAAAATTCATAATTAATTATTTACTTGGAAAAAATTAAAAAAAATATGCATCACATCCGACATGAGTCCTCTACTTATATATAAAATATTACAAAAAATATTATCATTTTATTATGGTTAGGGTGGTTGACAGACACCTACTTCTTATTTTTCCCTGAAATTTAAGTACTACTGCATTGAAATTTCAAATTTTCACCAAATATATTTTATTTATTTTTAAATAAACCTAGTATTTTAGAAACTACATTCAATTTTCTACAAATTCTATTCTTACATATTTTTAAAAAAATATAGATAACTTATTCAAATATTTACGTCAAGTTGCCTAACACTGATTTTTCTGAATTTTTTGCCACTTAAGGGCCTATTTGGCATACCATGATCCTGCACATGCCCGATTAGTTAATTGTTGAATTTTATATCTAAAAATTGTAGTTAGAATTACATTTTTTAGCTTGAACATTTTTAAATTTTTTGCACACTTGGATTTTCTATTTCATAATAAAAAATTAGAAAAATTCTAAAAAATTATTCACTTTTAAGCCTACATAGTCATAAAATAGAAGCATTAGAAAATATCAAAAACACTCAAACTTTGAAATTAGCAAAAAAAATTTCCAAACAAAGGCACCTTGGGCACCCTTGTCTGGCTAGTTTTGGCTTAGATTTTCACCAGACATATGTCTAGATATGTTTTCTATATGTTTTTGCTCTCCAATTTTGGTTATTGTGTGTTTTATTGTGATTGTTTTGCATCTAGGACTATCAAAGTCCATTTTTTGAATTGTTGCAACTTCATCCATGAATTCATCTAGTTTTGGCTCAGATTTTCACCAAACATATGTCTCTATGTTTTCTATGTTTTTTCTCTCCAATTTTGGTTACTGTGTGTTTTACTGTGACTATTTTGCATCTAGAACTATCAAAGTCCATTTTCTAAATTGTTGCAAATTCATCCATGACTTCATCTACTCCTTTGGAATGCAAATAATCATTAATATAATTAAATAATACCTCTTTTTTTGTTGTTGTATCCTTCTCATTTTCACCGCTTTCTTTATCTCTACTAAATACTAAAAACAAAGCATCTTCAATTAAAACAAAATCATTAAAATCACCATTAAATTTATGATCCATAGTGAGCATTTTCTCTTGTTTCTTTCTCCATTATTTCCATATGATTATTTTCTTTTCATTATCCTCTTTCAAGAGAATGTTCTTCTTCTTATATCTATCTTCACGTATTCTCACTTCCTCTTTGCTCTTCTTTTCCAATATATTTACTCCAGCCTGGATCTTTTCAAACTCTTCACGATGCTTCATATTTTCCACTTCTTCCCAATAATGTTCCTAAAAAGAATTATTACGGGTCTCCTCATGACCCATACCATCCTCTCTGGTATATACTACCTCACACTTGGTGATCTGTCTACATAGTCTAATCCTCCAACTTCATTCTCCACCTGTAGGTCCTGGTGCAAACTGCCTCACATTGACACTTTTTCCTGCACACTCAGAAACTCCCTCTCTAATACCACTAATGTAGTAGGATTTCAATGAAACTCAAAAAAACTCACAACATTCAAGGACCTGGAATATGATTGAAATAAACAAGAAATATATATTTCCACAATCTTAAACTTCACTATTTAAATATGCATCAAATGCTTCTCAACTTATTGAAATCAAATTACATATGTTTTCCAACCATATGGGATGATGATAAACTATAAAATAATAGGTTTAAACCTACAATAAAACAACAAACAACATCACATACAATATGAAAATCCTCTTTCCTCAAATCAACTCCTTGCACTATGAAACAAGCTCTCTAATCTATAATCTTCACTCTGTCAACCATTACTGCAATTTAACCTACAATATTTAACTATATTTTTTGTTGCATATCACCTTAGAAGCCTACAATAATAATGGAGTTTTGGGCCCCTTCCCCAAGAGCTATACTAAAAAACTATCCACCTCAAAACAAGGCATCAATAAATGTTAGTTTGTGAGAGAGGAAAACCATTGTAGTTTACCAAAACCACCAACCAATTCCTCCTATGAAAACCCCACACCTATCTTGGGATAATGCATAAAATAAATTAAAATAAATATTATATACTCCAAAAATCATCTTCATAACCACGAGCCCAAGAATTTTCTCAAAATAGATGACAACTCGGATTCACACTCTCCATGCATAGGAACCCAACTTGGAAAATGAAATGGTCAATTCAACATGGGTGCCTAGATTCTTCAAGGCCATTTTTAGGAGCAACTAGTGGGTTGTCATAAATTACAACTCCTCCCAAAATCCCACACCAAGGTTGGAAAAATAAAATTGAAATTCAAAACTCCCATTTAGACGAGCGCCCACACCAAAATTTGCAACATTAAATGACCAATTATTTTAATACATTATTTTGGTCTAAAATTACAATTTATTTATCCTACAACATAAAATACCAAACCTTAAAAAAACTAAAATAAAATTCGCTCTTTTTGCTTGAAGAGGATTGCCCTTCAGCATCGACGCTCCTACATCAATTGTATTTATCACTTATATTCTAAAAATAAATTAAAAAATAAAGGTTTTCCATGGAGATAGAAAGACCTATACAGGGTCTAATTGAGGTAAGCCCCTAAAATAGCCACCAAAAACATTTTTTGCTATTACAATTTTTGTAGTTATAATTAAATGCCATCTTTTTGTCATATATATTCAATGATATCTTTCTTAAACCCTTTGTTTAATATTAATCTTGTTTTCTTTTCATATTTTGAGAACAATAGTGATTTTAGTATATTTATTTATGTTACTTCTATTATTCCATCACTTTCAAAAAAATATTGGTTTCTATGTATATAGGAAGGTTTTTCGAACCGCACTATATGTTTAATTTTCTACTAATATAGGATTAAAAAATTGCATAAATGTCCTCACACCATGTTGGGTTCATAGGAAAAGACTTTTGAATTTATGCTCCAAGTTTTGTATTGTTTATATTTTTTATTTTTGTACTCAAAAAGTTACTTTAATTTCTTAATTTCAAGATATTTTCACCAGTTTGCTTCCTTTAATAATTTTAGTATAATCAATTTCATTTCTAATTAAGCTTAAAATTTTAAAAGGATTACCAATATAAGTCCAAATTGTAAATTTATTTAACACAAATGCTACTAGTTAATTTGAATGTAATAGTTGAAATTACACTCGAAGGAATTTTATTTTCCTTTAATAAGAGTCAAATTTCATCCACTACAAATATAATGGTTACTTGACCTCTAACTTAGATAAAAATTTATGGGTTCCACTACTCTGAGTAGCCCATCCCACCAATCACCTATGAACTATCCATTTCAATCTGATTGACTTTGACTGCTAACTTCTTCTCTACTCATTTTTGTCTTCTTATTCCACATCACCAACTCTAACAATGACTTCAATTTGACATATGGATGTAGGCAACATTGTTTATTTCTAGCTATTTTAACTAATTGAGAGGGAATGCAAGTTTTTCACATGAATCATGTAAATTCTTTGTTATTCCCATTATTCTATTTTGATCAATTTTATATATTGTAATCATAGATGGACAAGTGCCATTTATATAAATCAATTAATCTTTTTTCTCCATTTTATAAATGGTTCTATTCTATTATTCTTAAAGAGGTTGGAATATTGAGGTTCAAATAATCCCTAAATATTGTATATTTTATGTAAAATAAATAAATATGATCATATGTTATTCACCCATTTTTTAATGATTATTTGTCTTGGTTATTATATGAATGAAATATTACTTCTATGGTTCTCTCCCATACTATATTACCGTTTCTTTAAAATTAGTAGCCAAGAGTTGTTAATTTCATTCATACATGTTTGTGGTATTGAGTTATTTGTTTAAGTTAGTAGATACTTAAGGAGTATCATAAGCCTTTCTTGAAAGACAATGGGAGTTACAATATTCAAGATGGATTATCGAGTGGAAGTATTGTCCAATAAGCCATAATCTATGATTTTTTCATCGTGATGCAGTGGTTTATATTTCTAGCTACCAAGAATGTTGTTGTTAGGGAAAAATGGAAATACTATATGACGAATCTATTTTCCTTGAATAGGAATTGGCCTATCCTTAAGATCCTCCTAACCCATCAATCCTTGAAATGAATATCCTTAGAGATGTAAGTTAGCTTGTAATTTATATGATTCATGATTAAATATTAAAGGAAAAATTTGATGTAGGAGCATCCAGGGTGTAAGAGCAATCTTGCATCAGCCAAAAAAAATGTTGTTTCTTTTCAATAAGGGCTAAATTTGGCATGGTTACTTTTTTTGTAAGTTTGCATTTATGCATAGTTGGACATGAAATCTTACACAGACCTCCAGAATGGTAAATTGAAGCCAATGGTGAAGAAATCACTTCAATACCATTTTTCATTTGAGAGATTAAAATTTTAATTTTCAAAAATCCTAGTAAAATCTTTGAAGTCAATTTTGAGGCACTTAGAGGCTTTGGATGGGCCTAAAAATTGGTGGAAAATGAAAGTAGTTGGCCTTTCGGCCATACGATTTGGCGGAAGATTTCTCGAGAGCTTTACGAAAAGTTATTATAATAGAAAATCCGACAGTCGGATTGAAAGTTATGACACCATGAAGTTGTAATACCAAAATTAATAAAATTTCAAAATAACTTCTTGAGGAAGTTACACTTTCCAGAAGATTCTAGGGTGGTTACACCTTCCAAATAAAGGATGTAAAGGGGAACTACAAAAGAGAGGGAGAGAGTAGTGTAGATGGTGGCTCCAATTTGTAGATTTGCAAATTTATGTAACCAGAAAGCCCATGTGATGGCAAATATAATGTTGTAATTACATTTTCAATTCAATGATAATAGAAAATATTTGTTTTCCTTCTTGCATTTTGTTTGTTCCATTATTAGTTTTTTTTTGTGAGTTTTAGATTGTAAGGGGAGTACCCTTTATCAAAAGTGAAACACTATAACATAAATATTTTTGAATATCCTATCCAATCACTATGGTAAACATACTATGATTGATATAGAACCTAGTTTACAGATTATAATGGAACACCCCCTTGGTTTTGTACTACTAAAATGTAGTAGAGATCTATATACATCTCCTATCTATTGTAAAACCTTATGAATTCTAAGCATAGAGCTTCACAACCTCTTAGGGATTAATGAATGCAAGTTGGAGAACCAAAATTGTACAATAGAAAGCATTATTTTTAATGGAAGATAAGACCCTCATAATTGATTGGTTGACTCTAAAGCTTTTATTCCACCATTAAAAAACATCTCAAGGAAGATCCTTGGATATTTTTAGCTTGAAAAAAAATTAGGCATAAGTAGTATGGCTTAAGTTTGAAGATATAGAGTCCACCTACAAGAAATGACCATTAGCATTGTCAAACGCTTCAAAATAGGAGTCACTCAAAAAATAGAGAGGAAGATTAGGAAGTTTAACTCAAGTGGGAAGAATATTTAGGGGTTGAAAAAGGAAATTGAAGGAATGAAACTAAGGACTAAGTGATAGGGAATGATAAAAACCCACATCCATAAACCACCATCCAACACCACCTCCTTACTTTTAAATGATTTTTTTTTGTATTAAAAAATCACTTAGCACATGGTTATAGCTCAATTGTGAGGGGTCCCAAAAAATATAAAGTCTACTTGTTTAAATTATTAAGAGAAGACCAAAAATAGTTAAACTTTATGATCAATCCATTAGTGTCATAATATTTTTCACTATCCATCACATCCTATCCAAAACTAATTCACAATACAAATAGTACCACTAGTCACAAGCCCTAAATTAGATGACATGTTAGGATTAGAGACACTAACAAGAGATAAGGAGTCAAATACCATGTGATTATCATTTTCCTATGATGGAAAGAGAGAACCATTCATGTGCAAACAATATAGTTTGCATCCCCAAATCCACCACTAGATTGTAGTTAGTAAAGGAAATAATGTGGGAGCATCCAAAGTTGTAAGAGAAATCTTGCATCAACTAGAAAAAATATTTAATATTTTTTTCTTAAATTTTGGTTTTGCAATATTCTTTAGTTCTATTGGATCTTATGTTGAAATCCCTATCTATTAGAATACCCATGAAGATTATTTCCTCTAGAACAAGTGCTCTAAATTTTTTTAGGATAGTCATGTTTTCCAAAAGGCTAAAAAAAGTAACCTACTATTTATAAAAAGTTTTCATTTTAGCATGTATGGACCTAAGAATTTACATAGAGCTTTGAAATTATAAATATTAACCTATGGTAATGGTGAGATATTAAAGTTTCAAGGTCCACAAATCTTATAAAATATTAAATTTGAATTTTGGACTTTTAAATGATTGAGTGGGGCTCTGGTCGATTCTTCATCTAGAGTTTGCATCACATAAATCACTTTGAGATCTTTAGTTTAAATAAAAGGGATCAATAGGGTATCCAGATCAAAAGTTATATGACTGTCAAAAGTTGGCCTATTTTTGGGAGTTGACAGTTATAAATTTAAATTATGATTGGAGGAACCTAAGGCTATTTATGACCATTTTTTTTAATTTTTAAGAACTTAGTCAGCAAAGGAGGGAAAGTGGTAATTCATGAGAAAGGTGAGAAGAAGGAAGAGATAATTAGATTGGAAGCTACAAATAGGTGAATGGCTCAAAAAACTAGGGAATGAAGTTGTAGTGTGTTGCAAGTTGTTGAGGATTTGATCATCTATTTTTGTTTCTCATTTCTATAATGTAATTTTTTTAGCTCAATAAAATAGCATTCATATTTTCCTATGATAAATCTATGTTGTGTGTTGTGTTAGCTAACCCCTATGTGGAACTAACCACAAAACCAATGTTAGGGGGCATATTGAGTGGAAGACAGAGGTCACAAGGGTTTTAAGAATATGGTGGGAAGGCATCATTTGAAATTTTATATTAGCTCAAGAGAGTGATTGCAAAGGCATGCTGAAAATTATTAATTAAGCTATTATTCATCCATAGAGGGATAGATTTAATCTTGTCTAAGATAAGACAATTTAAGTCATACGAAATAATTCTCACACTAGGAAGAGATGTTATGAATGATGTGGTCTTAAAAAAACTAGCACAATATTAAACCTAGATTAAGGAGAGATAGAAAATATACAAGGTGATATTAGTTAGTTTCAAGGGATAAAATTAAAATTTTAGGAATAATTGGGGTCAATATCTATATCCTAGATGAGGACACATGAAATTAGACTTAAAGTAAAATGGGGAAGGAGACTTTAGGTATCCTCTCATCATGTGATTAATTTTTTTATTAAGTGGTAAAAGAAGGATTTTAAGGGACTTGAAATATTTAAAAATCCAATCAAACTTTAGTTAAACATAAGCTAAATGACAAGAGACTAATAGCAAACCATATAAGACAAGTCATACCACACAATGAGGAAACACACATAGTGATTCATATATTAATTATGTTAAGATGATGATGTTTATTAGTAGGACTCTATGACATGTAGCGGTGAACTCTCTTTTCATTCAATTGATGTTATATACTTTTTCATAATATATATGATTTTATTTACACTTTGTAATATTTTCTTCTATATGTTTTATTTTTTGTATTTGGGTACATGTGTATACATATTTTTGATAATATAAGCAACATTTACAGGGTGTGTACCCTTTACACGACGAGCCCAAAGGGATAAATAGGAGAAAAACCATTAAACATCAAAAAATATTATAGTAACAGTATACAAGAGACATAAACACAACCTAATAACAACAGAGACACAACACAACACAAACCCAACCACTAATTGTTCACTCCCTCTCATTTCTTGACTAGGAGGTTTAACACATCATCTCCAATCTAGTTGGGGCCTTCATTTATGGTGTTCTTGTCCATTTCTTCCTTGATGACATCCAAGAGAGTGAGAGTTGACCTGTGAATCATTTTGATAGTGAATCGAGCAAGGTAGTTAAATTTACAATTTGGATTAGCCACCTACTCCTGCAGCACTTTGAGCTCATCCACTTTGTCTTCCTTGATCTGGATCTCTGCATCAACACCAACCCTAGTATTCAAGGAATAGGTAGAGTCCTCCTGAAGCATTTGGTTCAAATTAGAGAAGTGACTAGGGTCTTCAATGGGACCTTTATCCTTCATCTTCTTAGTAGCTTTAGTGCCTTCAATTTTGTCGCCAGAATTAATAGTCACTGGAGATATCATCAACATGGGTCCCTTTCTTATGTTTAGCCAACATGTGGGATCTTCTCACACTCATTTGTTCTATCCCCATCTCAAAGCTAGCACCCACCACATTATCACCCTTATAATCTTTTTCCTCTACACATTTACCTTCCTTAGTGACCAGAAGAACACTCAAAAGCTGAGGCACATTTTTCCCTTTCTTCTTAGTAGCTAATTTGTTGACCTTCTTGTGTTTTAGCTCATGGAGCCCAACCACAACACTCAACTAGGTAACTCAACCACATTTTTCTTTTTCTTCGGGGGAGAAGTGGCTAAAGTATCAATACCAGGATCATTCTCAGGGATGGGGGATTTTCTCTTCAAGCCCTCTGAGACAGTAGGGGATGGGTTTTTAGGGTTAATTTATGAGGGTTCCAACTCTTCCACTCTCATAGTTGAGATGGGTTTGGGAGGGACCAAAGCCGAATAGAATTAGTAGAGCCTATGGATTAGGCCTTGGTGCAGTGGTAAAGGAGGTGGAGAATTAGGGTTAAGAGTGGCAATTTCTTGGGATTCTTTGATGGAACTTTCTAGAGAAGAAAGCAAAAAGAAAGGGAAGCTAAGTAACATCTTATGCCTTAGGTGATTTAACAGTGGTAAGTGGTAAAAATAAAATACCTTGAATCTACCCTTGAGGGTAATGTATTTCATAATGGTGAGGTAGACCTTATCCTAGGGTTTAGGAAGTGCTTCATAATTGAAACCCGACTGCTTTTTCATTGACTTCTCATTACCCTTAAAGAAAGCATTCAAACTCACCAAGTCCTATGTTTTGTTTTGTTTTTTATACTTCATGCCCTCACAGGAAAGGCCAGTAGCCTTACCAATCACCTCTTCATCCACGCCAAAAGTTATGCCACCCATGTTGACCCACCTATCCTTCCAAGAACTAGCAAACCAGGTCGACAACATCTCATCATGGCCCACAAGATTTTCTATAAGTGGGGCAACCCCACCCTCCAAACATATATTCCAAGCCAGGGGGTCTTGGCGAAACTCCTCACAATTGTTTGGCTTAGTCCTAACTCTATCTCTGCCCATCGTGACCCACATCACACAGTAGCCAAAAAAGCACTGCCGAAAAGAAAAATGATCACTGAAGAGATTACCATTGCATAGATAAAATTTACAACGCCAACCAGGATGAAAAGGAATAATAAAGGAAGAGTGATGTTTACACACTTCAACAGTCATTTTCGATGATAACCATCACATTGGCCCATCATCATCACAAGGAAACCCAAAATTAAAACAAATAGAAATAATAATGGGATCTGATTTAAATCTAAAGAGCTCATCGACTTAAAGAGGTTACACACTTCCCAAAGCCATATTAATGTGGGGGGAAGATTAGAAATTTTCAAGTACATTTGATAAAATCTAAGGCAAATCAAGAGATGCCTTAGTTTGGAATTATTAAAGAAGATGGAAGAGTACATCCTTTTACATGAACTCCAAGAGATTTGATGTGATCTACTATACCATTGAAAAGGAAGCCCATAAAGGTTAGGGGCCTCACCAAAAATGACCATAAGATAAAAAAATCCACATGGCCACCTACTTGAGCCCAGACACCTTACTCGTCCAGGACCAAATCAACCAATGATCTATTAAGGAATACCACTTGTACCTAAAAAAGAATGACAGATTAATCATTATTAATAGAGTAATTCCTTCACTCCAAGCAGATTAACCTTTGAATAGACGTCAACATAAATTCAATCTTTTTCCAACATTTGCAAATTTTCCAGGTGGACCCCAAGTTGGCGAAGCTGTCAGCCACTTGGTTACCTTCCTGAAAGATATGAGATAGGTGATACCTTTCGAATTTAGAGATTAAGATATTAATATCCAAAAGAATATCCCTTAAGTTCCAACCAAGCATACGACCCAAATTGATAGAGTTTGTCACATTTATAGAATCCCCTTCAATCTCTAGATTCTTAATGCCTAGAGTGACATCAAACTCAATGCCCTTGAGCAGTGCACAGGACTTTCCCACCATAGAAGAGTGAATACTAATACCACCAGTATACCTAGCAACCAAGTTTCCCTGACAGTCTTATATAACCCCACCTATACTGGCTAGACTAGGGTTCCCCTTGGCTACACCATCAAAATTCAGTTTAAACCAACCCACAATCAAAGGTTTCCAAATAGTGTTTTTCCTAGCAAGAGATTTGGAGTTGTCAAAGGAATCAATACCAAGCTCAATTTTCCAGGATTTAGCCATCTTGATCTCCCAAACAGTTGGAGGTGATACCTTGTGTATACATGTTATATGACATTAATAATAAAATATATATTTTAAATTTATTAATCAATGAGAACTATGTGTTACTATTGAATCCTCATAAAATGAATTAATTAATTAACTAAAGCAAGCATAATTATGATCAAATGTATCCTTATATGAATAAAAAAGATCAAGATATTTCACTAAATTTTAATTCATTGTGAATCAAAGATACCAAAGGTTTTTTTCCTATATATTTATGCTCTTCTAACTATTGTTTCATGTCACTATACTCACATGCCCAATCTCATGGCATTGTTTATTTTCTTGTAATTTTTTTTAGTTTGTCTACATTGTATACATTTCCTAAGTGTATTATTATATCTAGTGTTCAACATAATTTAAAAACTAGTACCATACAAAATTATCCAACAGCATAAGGTGTAAAATCTAATGGTCCTTAATCATATATATTAATGCATCAACATTGGACAATTAATCTTATTTTGCAGGTTTATCTTGAAAGGGTTAATTTTTGTAATAAAATATTTGGAATTATCTATAATTTAGGTAAAGACTAAATGGTTGAGTAAAGTTAAAGTGTCACATTTTTAACCATTAGTTGTAAAATTAAACCATTTATGTAAGATAGAAGTCACACTCTCAAAATATGCAACCGTGAATGCTCTAATAAAATATGACAAGATAGCTTTCATGACATCACATTGAACATGTATAAAGTACATTGGAAAACTATGATACAAAGAGTAATAGTACCTAAGTGATGTTTTCCAATATTATGAAAGTGTAATTATATAATTTGATGTTTGTAGGTTTGATGAATCTATAGATGTCAAAATCTGCATTTTGGTTAATAACTAACATAGACAAGTATGATTAGTATTCAAGCAAAGCAAACCTTCAACATCCATATGAGATATCTAACATGTTTTAAAATGCTATCCAAAAATAAGACACATAAAAGCATACAATTAAAAACATGAAATCAATCTATCCCATATTGGATTGGTGTTACATGTGCTAGTGACCCTTTCCCAATCCTTGATTGATAAGTTAGTGATAATGGTGGACAAGATCATTTCTCAAATGAAGAGAGTGACCTTGCATGATCTTGGAGATGAAATGCTAAGATTGTGGATTGATAGTGGACAAAATCAGTTCTCCATGTGAAGAGAATGACTTTGCATAAAGATTGTGGAGGATTTGCTTGAGGATGAAGCTTCTCATTTAAAGATTTTCAAAATGCTAAGTGTTGAAGAGAGACCAATGTGGGACTAAGATTGGACCAATGAAAGAAGGACACTTGTCATCATGTGATAGGCCAATAAATGTGCAATATTTGGGAAGAGTGCCCATGAGAGGGAGAATTTGAATTCAAATTTGCAATAAATTTTGAGAGGGGGACAAGAAAAACAACAATAAATGCCATGTTGGACTTGTCATGTTGATAGAAAATCTTGGATTTAATAAATCAATAAATTGATTTATTTGTGCAAGTGGAGATATCTAGAGAATGCAAGTGGTTGAGATTAGTATTTAATCAGGGTTAGATTAAATAGATGATGATTATGTTGATTTAATGGTGCTTAGATGATTTTGACTTTTAGGACTTAAATATTTGATTTATTTAAATCAGAAAATGGTGGAATATGATTTGGGTTTGATTTAAATAAAGTCCTGATTTATTTGATGAATGGAATATGATTATGCATGATGTAAATTTGACATGTCTACAGAATCTAACTTCAGTTATTTCAAGATATCCTCAATGTAAATGTTCAAGCTAGAGCCACCAATAACTAAAACATATTTTATGCTAATATACCAAATATCGCCCTTATTTGTAAAGGTAATAATCTATTAATAATTAAATAATCTTGGATTCTATGTTGTTAAATGAAACTATATGATGATCCTTATGGCTAATAGACTCTATTAATAAGGTCACTAATTATGGAGTAGAACCATAATTTATTTGAATATTTTCTAGAGCTTTTTGCATGATATCCTTATAAAAGGGTGATGTCCATATTGCATCTCAAATAGATATTATCTTGTGTATTTGATAATGGTTGAATTATGTCACAATATATGTTTGTGTGTGTATATATATATATGTATGTATACATATATATACATGTATATAGGTATATATGTATATGTGTATACATGCATATATGTATATATATAGATAATCTTAGGTGTGTGTGTGTGTGTATGTATGTATGTATACATATAAATGTATACATACATACATACATACATACATACAAGCTTAGGTGTAGGAGGATGGTCAACTATAATAGATGGCAAAATTAGATGTTAGATTGGAACATTTTGACTTCTAACTACCTTCTTATGTGGATGTCCAACTATCTGATAAATTTTTGAAGCATCCTTAGCATTAAAGTAGGTATATTCTTATATGAAGATGAAATTGAATGGAAGGTGGGATGAGTATAATCTATATATAGTAGGAGAATGGGGAGAATGGATATTGAGATATTGATCATGAGAAGACTCAAATATTCTCATACTACCTTCAAGAAACAATGAGAATGAAAATAAATAATAAACCATGTGTTATTTCCACAAGTGAATGAGCACATAAGATAGATAAATTAAACCATTGCAATGCTCTACCACTTAAATATATCTTAAAACTGCTAATCAATAAAACATCATCAACATTAAATACTTGTAATTAGCAAGGAATAAATGTTTCCCATTTAAATATACATCAAAAGAACCATCATAATCTTCACACATCAAATCCCCATTAATATCAATGATATGATTATGTAATAAAGGAGGTAAGGAATAGTTACTTACATTCATAGGAAAAGTTAAGGAGTTGTCATCATAGGAGGTATCACTAGGTAAAATAATATAATTGATATCCAAATGACTCATATGAGATCTAAAATATTGCTCATCACAAAAACACATCCTCATGTGTGAAACAAGGTACTTCATCTAAGTAATTTGAATCCATGGCTAGAGGCATAGGGATATCATGACATGAAATATACTAGTTATTACATGAGGTATAACAATGTGATGAATAGGGCTGCATCCAATAGTGCAATTTTTAAGTAGTGGTGTTGTTATTGTGTCCACCAAGGTTCAAACCTCCATTGGGTCATTATGATCATAGGAACCATGCCTCTGCTGATCCAATGTGCTTGTAAGTTTGACCCGTAGCATTGAGGTTGTTGATGATTCGATTGTTCAACTGTGTTCATGTCGAGGAGGAGGTCCCCCGTTTGTGGCCTCATCCGGTACAAGCTAGGTTTAAAAAATCCATTCTTATCGATAAAAGAACAATGTGATGAATAGGTAAGGAAGGTACAACATCATCTATATCCTTTACACAAAGTGTAACATCCTAATAAGGTGAAACATCACCACTTGTATGCTCACCACCACTATAAGCCATTACGAAAAATATGATTAATACAAAGGCCACAAAAAAGCGAGATAAACAAATCTAGAAGGAAAGAATAGGTGCTAACAAAATTAGAAAATGGGGGGAAAATAAGTGCATGATAAAACAATACCTATATAAATACATCATCATCCTAGCCCAAAAATTTATGAATGCATTGAGGATTGAAGGATTAGTAAACACAAAAAATGGGAACATGTCAAAAATCATAGATATATGTGTGTAAATTTGCTGTAAAAAATGACCTATGAAATTGGAATATCCAAGGGTGGGTGAGTTTGATCAAATATATATATTGCTATGTAAGTTCAAACACTAGTTAAGATATGATTGGAGAACACAAACAAGGGTGGATCCAGAACTTAATCAAATATGAGGAAAATTACATATCAAAACCCTAATGAGGATGATGGATAATTTGTAAGGTTAAATCTAAGGCCATGTATGAATACTAAATTCACCAAAATGTAGAGCTAGAAATAGACCTCTACATAAAATGATCTAGAATGATTAAATAAATGTAACCAAATATGAACCAATTATTGTAGACTAAATGACCTAGGACTATTATTCAAAATTCATGGAAATTAAATGCTTAATTAAATACCCTAGATATTAAATAAATAAATTACTTGATACTTAATTTGATGTTTT